>PVKM010023595.1:0-21042 GCA_004027735.1 Carollia perspicillata | reverse complement strand
GTTATTTGGTGTTTTATTTTCCTTAAGATTCTACCTATAAGAGGGATCATATGGTATTTGTTTTTCTCTCTCTGACTTACTTTACCTAGTACAATGCCCTCAGAGTCCATTCATATTGTTGCAAGTGGCAAGATCTCATTTTTTATGACTGAATAATATTCTATTACATACATATATATACATATACATACCACAGTTTATTTATCTATTTATCCCTTGATGAATAGAACACATTCATCCTTTGATGATGGACACTTAGTTTCTATATCTCAGTTATATAAATAATACTGCAAAAAAACATGGGGGTGAGTAAGTGTTTTCATTTTCTTCAGATAAATACCCAGAAGTAAAATTGCTGGATAAAAGTTAACTACTTTTAACTTTTTGAGGAACCTCCACACTGTTTTCTACAGTGACTGCACTAATTTACATTCCCACAGACAGTACACAATGATTCTCTGTTTTCCACATTCTTGCCAACACTTGTTAATTCTAGTCTTTGATGATTGCCATTCTAACAGGTGTGATGTAACTTTTCATTGTAGTTTTCATTTACATATCCCTGATAATTAATAATGTAGAATATCTTTTCATGTACTTATTAGCCATATGTATGTCTTCTTAAGAGAAAACTATGTATTCAGATCTTCTGTCCAATTTTTAATCATATTTTAATTTAAATGCATGGGTTTTGTATGTATTTTGGATATTAGCTACCTATCACATATATGATTTGCAAATATTTTCTCCCATTCTATAGGGCTTTTTTATTCTATTGATGGTTTTTTTTTTTGTCATACAGAAAATTTTTAGTTTGATACAATCCTACTTGTTTATTTTTGCTTTTGTTGCTTTTGCTTACAGTGTCAAATTAAAAAAATCCATCACCCACACCTGTGTCAAAGAACTTACCACCTACATTTTCTTCAAGGAGTTTTACAGTTTCAAGACTTATGTTCAAGTCTTTAATCCATTTTGAGTCCACTTTGATGTGTGGTGTAAGATAGTGATTCAATTTCATTCTTTTGCATGTGGCTGTCCAATTTTCCCAGCACATTTATCATTGTATATTCTTGGCTCCTTTATCATAAATTAATTGACCATATATGTGTGGGTTTACTAGTGCATGCTCTAATCTGTTCCATTTATCTATGTGTTTGTTTTTATGCCAATACCATACTGTCTCAAATACTATAGCTTTGTAATAAAGTTTGAAATCAGAAGGTATGATAACCCCAGGTTTCTTTTTTTTTCTCAAGATTGCTTTGGTTTTTCAAATGCTTTTATGGCCCCATACAAATTTTAGGACTGTTTGTTCTATTTCTGTGAAAATGCCACTGGAATTATGATAGGGACTAAATTGAACCTGTAGATTGCTTTGGCTAGTATGGGCATTTTAAAATATTAATTCTTCCAATCAAAGAGGATGGAATATCTTTTCATTTATTTGTGCCATCTTTAATTTCTTCCACTGAGGTCTTGTAGTTTTCAAAATACAGATCATTGAAATCTACATCTATTGAAATGATCATGTAATTTTTATCCTCCATTTGATTAATGTGCTGTATCTCATTGACTGATTGGTTCATATTGTGCCATCCTTGCATCCCTGGTCTAAATCCTACTTCATTATAGGTTATGATCCTCTTAATGCATAGTTTAATTCAATTTGCTAATATTTTGTTGAGGTTTTGCATCTAATTCATCAGGGATTATAGCCTATAATTTTCTTGTCTCATGGCATCTTTGTCTGGTTTTGGTATCATGCTAACTCTGGCCTCATGCAATAAGTTTTTTAAAGTATTTCCTCCTCTTCTATTTTTTAGAAGAGTTGCAGAAGTACTGGCATTGAGTCTTCTTTGAATTGTAAGTAGAATTCACAGTGAACCCATTTGGTCCTGGACCTCTGTTTGTTGGAAGTTTTTATTACTGATTTGATTTTCCTACTAGTAATTGGTTTGTTCAGATTTTCTATTTCATCATGATTCAGTCTTGGTAAGCTGCATGTTTATAGAAATTTAGCCATTTATTCTAGGCTGTCCAATTTGTTAACTTACAATTGTTCACATTAGTCTGTTATGATCTGCTTTATTTCTGTACCACCTCTCCCATTTCTGATTTTATTTATTTGAGTCTTCTCTCTTTTTTCTTGGTGGGTCTAGTTTTAAAAAGTTTGTCAATTTTTTTATCTTTCAAAGAACCAGCTGTTAGTTTCATTGATATGTTCTATTGTCTTTTTGGTCTGTATTTCATTTGTTTCTGCTCTAATCTTTTTTGTAACCTTCCTTCTACTAACTTTCAGTTTTGTTTGTTCTTCTTTTTCTATTTCCATTAGCTGGAAAGTTAGCTTGTTTATTTGAGACTTTTCTTGTTTCTTGAGGTAGGCATTTATTGCTATGAACTTCCCTTTTAGAATTGCTTTTGCTGCATCCCATAAACTTTGTGTTGTATTTCCATTTTACTTGCCTCAAATATTTTTTTATTTCTCCTTTGACCCACTGGTTGTTCAGTAGCATGTTGTTAATCCCCACATATTTTTGAATTTTCCAGTTTTCTTTGTATAAGTAATTTCTAGTTTCATACCATTGTGGTTGGAAAAGATGCTTGATATTATTCAATCCCCTTAAATTTATAAAGACTTATCTTCTGGTCTGACATAAGATCTATCTTAGAAAATGTTCCAAGTGTATTTGAGAAGAATGTGTGTTTTGTTGCTCTTGGATGGAATGTTCCATAACTATCTGTTAAATCCATTTCTTCTAATATGTTATTTGAGGCCAATGTCTTCTAACACATTGTTTAAGGCCAGTATTTCCTTATTCTTTTCCATCTAAATCATCTATACATTGATGTAAATGGGGTATTAAAGTCCCCTACCATTATTCTATTTTGTCTATTTCTCCTTTTATGTGTGTTACTATTTGATTTATATTTAGGTGATGCTATTTGGGATATGTACATATCTACAAATACCATAACTTCTTGTTGGATTGACTCCTTTGTTATTATGTAACACCTTTTTTGTTTCTTATTACAGTTTTTGTTTTCTGTAATATAAATATAACTATTTCATATTTCTTTTGGTTTTCATTTGCATGAAATATCTTCTACTCATTCACTTTCGTTGTTTGTGAACTCACCTTACATCTAAAGTGAGTCTCTCTTAGGCAACAATACAGGGGTATTGTTGTTAGGGGGGGCAGTTAATCCAATTAGCCACTCCATGTCTTTTAATTGGAGAATTTAATTCATCTTTATTTCAAGTAATTACTGATAGGTAAGTACTTACTGCCATTTTGTTAATTATTTTCTGGCTATTTTTATAGTTCCTTTCTGTTCCTTTTTTCTTTTCTTGCTCTATTACTTTGTAGTTTGATGACTTTCTCTTTCTCTTTTGTGTATTTACTATAAGTTTGTGTTTTGTGATTACCACAAGGCTTACATATAGTAACATATCTATTACTATCTATTTTAAATTAATGACAACTTAACTTTGATTCCATTGTAAAATTCAACATCATTACTTTTCCACACATTTTGTGTTTTTGATGTCACCTTTTATATCTTATGATCTTGTGCATACCTTAACTAATTGTTATACTCATAGTTATTTGTACAACTTTTTCTTTTAACCTTCATATTAGCTTAATAAGTGATTAATCCAATACCTTTATTATATATTTACCTTTCCAGTGAGATTTATTTTTTCATATGTGTTCTTGTTCCTAATTAAGACCCTTTCTTTTCAGCTTAAAAAAGTCCCTTTAACATTTTTTGTAAGGCCAGTTTAATGGTGATGAACTCTTTTAAATTTTGCTTATCTGGAAACTCTATCTCTCCACTTCTAAATAATAACTTTGTCAGGTACAGTATCCTTGGTTGGCAGATTTTTCCAGTACTTTAAATATATCACGCCACTCACTTTTGGCCCACAAAATTTCTGCTGATGAATCAGCTAATATCCCTTATACATAACTAGTTATTTTTCTCTTGCTGCTTTTAATATTCTCCCCATCTTTAACTTTAACATTTTAATTATAATGGGTTTGGGTACAGCTTTCTTTGGGCTTCAAAGATTCTTTGACACAATATGAAAGATTATCACTTTCTAATATTTTTTACGATAAATTTTAACTATTTTTATAATCAAAGGAAAAGTTATATTTAAAAAGAAAAAACAAAATGGTCTATTCTCAGAATAAATATTTGTCACCACTGAATTTATTCAAAAAGTAATTATACATATACATATAATTCTAAAAATGATTTGAGCAACACTAACATGGACATAGAATTGTCCAAGGTTATTATTCTGAAAATGACACTTTGGTGTAAGATTTTGGGGTATATAATTATGACTAATTCAATAAATGTTTGGGAGATTATTTAAATAAAATTAGCCAAGATTTTTCCCACTAAAATCAGAGCCATATAAATTGTGTAAACATTTTAACATGTGCACGTCCTCATACAAATTCAGGAATAAGCCCAGCTTGAAGAAGCCCAGGATTCCCAGGTCTTCCCCTGGTCAGATTTAGGCATCGCTAAACATAGAAAAAGAATAACAGAACTCAAATTTCATTCACTTTTAGACACCACTATCACAATATCTAGTTTTAAAGGCATTCTTACAGCATTTACACCTTACTCTAATGATTTCAGACCTGGAGAGAGGGGAACAAACAGAAAGGAAAAGTACACTGAAAAAGTATTGGACTTGGCAATATTTGGCAATGGGATTGCCCAGTAACAGTCATACCATTTTTTAATTCTGCCCATAACTTGGCTGTCCACATATTTCTCCTGGGACTTTGTGACAACAGTTTGTCTGTTGTCATTTTTCCAGAATTGTATGTGTTGCTACCACAGGGTCAATTAATTTAAATGTCGCTTGATTCATCTTTGTCTTCTTGTGTTAAAGACAATTGAATAAGACTTCAAATTAGCATATTATAAACCCTTCAGGGAGAGGATTTTTGTAAACAGCATTTGGCCTTTACTAAAATTGCAATCAATCACACCCAGAAAAATGAATGTACATTTTAAGTATAATTTCCATTATTTAATTATAATTTTTCATTATTCTATCCTGATGTACATTTCAGGTAGTATAATATAGAAGATTTGCAATTTTCCTTGGAAAAATATGAGATCTGTCTTGTTTTATATATCCATTTTTCCCTTAACATGTTAACCACGTATAGATAATTGAGAGTTTTTTAAATGATCTTTACTTAAAATTACAAAAAAATGTTAAATAAAAGTTTAATGTAAAAGCCACAAAATATTATATAGCTTGCTAATTGGATTCCATATAAAATACCATATAAAGACTCCAAAACAAAAAATAAGCATGTTTGCATGTGTTCTAGAAAGTTCAACAGAATAAATATACTAGGAAAGGCAGGGTGGAGGGAAAAATCCTTGGAAGTATTTACAATCAGATAACTTTTCTATTATTCAGTGGAGCCAGTGACATTCAAAATTAAAGTATTTTGCCATAATTATTGATCATGTTTGTGTTTTACAAAACTTAAACACTGGGAATAAACAGGCATTACTTTAAAAGAAATGGGCTCTATTACACTGGGCTAAACACATAGATTGGTAATGGTAACAGAAGCTGTCTAAAACTTATGGTTGGGATGCCTGGAATCTTAATTAAATTTCCAGAAAGCATGAAGCTAAAGAAAAAGATATAATTCCATCTTCTGGCTAGTTCCCAAACTCTCTTTTGATGAGATTATGAGATACACACCACATATAAGAGGGCAACATTCTGTTAAAACTTGTGTTTTTCCACTGTTACCTCTACCCCTCCCAAAGGGAAATCTGACCACATGACAGTATAGCTTGCCCAAGTTCTTAAAAGTTCCCCTGTAAGATGTATTTTCCGCCTACTCCACTTGCCCTGGCTGGTCCTTTCTTTACATATCTGAAGAAACCCAAAACACTAATTTTAAAAAATATATGCACCCCTATGCCCCCTACCAGCTCATGCACACTAGCCTATGCTCTTAACTACTATTCTACCATTGAAAGGGTCCAAAAGAATATATAGTAAAAACTAAGGCCCTCTTCCACTCCACTCTCAGCCATCTACCCACTCTCCTCTCCCCACAGAAGATGACCACTGTCCTTATTTTTTTTTTTTTGTTATCCCTTCCAAAGATATGATTATATATATACACCTGGGTGTAAGGGTGTATATTGCAAATGAATCTTGTTCACATTACAATCTACCTAACATAACACCTTCCAGGGAGTTTTAAAAACTGCATTATATTCTACTATGTGGATGCACATAACTTTTTACTCAACACTATCAGTGAGCATTTATTTGATTATAATCTGTTGCTAAACCATCCTTCAGTAAATAACCCTGTACATAGGTTAACTGGCACAGGCATACACAAACCTTCAGTATTCATTCATAAAAGTATATTGCTGGGTAAAAGAATATGGACATTTTTCATGTTTTTATAAGCAAAGGGAGAATACACTTCAAAATGAAAGCCCTCAGCAAGCCACAGTATTTATCCGGACTTTAATGACATTTCCTTCACTTCCATTGTTTGCACTTTTAACTATTTATAACTAGTGATACTAGTTTTCCATTTATAAAAATTATATAGACTTTCCTTAATAAAAATGGGTCCATTCTTTAGAATATTTATTGTATAACCATTAAGGGTGGTACATGAACGTGGTCCTTGGACTGCATGTAACAGACACCAGAAATCAGGCAAGAGGGCAGGTAATAATCACTTAAAACAGGTCCAGGTTGGCTCCTACAGTTTTAATATTTTTAAATATTTTCATGATAAGAACAAGTGCCTCCACTCTGAGTAAGTGCTACCTGGCTAACAGTCATTCTCTAGAACAGGGCTAATAGTTTGGCAGCTTTAGCCTTATTCAAAATGACAACCCGTCAGATGCCTCTGGGTGGTGATTTCATGCCCACTCGATTGTACTGACCTCTATTTCTACCTCAAGCCCATTCTTTGTTTTCCTTCCCCTCAAAACCTAGTATAGGGTACTCAGGAAGTGATGATTACCTAACATGGCTTTTTTTCTCCAGTTTTCTGCAACTGATTGCATTCTATCCATATACAAATTTCATAGATTTTTACAGATGTTGTTGAACTTACAATCTCTCTGCCACTTAGTTTACCAAAATGTTCCTGAGTTCAACTGTGTTGCCATATATAGTATCATCTTTTGTGCGTTTAAGATGCCCTTAGGGTACCAATAGCTTTCCTTTCTCACATAGCTATTCTGAATAATAATAATAATACAATGAGGTCTGTCCAGCAAAAGTCCAACCATTGTTAATATAACAAGAACAGTTTCCATGACATCGATGTATCCTGGCAGCCAAGGAGAGTGGACTGGAATGTGCATAAACAATGACAACTTCACTGTCCTAGTCAGTGGGGATGGTAGATGCCATTGAGTAAACATGTGTACTGTGTGGTCATCGCATTAAAATGACTGAGCGGGTAGAAAAAGGAATCTGCATCCAATTTTATGTTAACCTTGAACATTTCTCCACAGAAACTATTGGGATGATTCAGGAGGCCACAGCTATGGGCAACTGGTGATTGGCAGCTTCATTACGGCAATGCACCTGCTCATGCATCACGTCTCATGCAGAGTTTTCTGGTGAAACATCAAACCATTCATGTGACTCAGTCCCCCTACAGGCCAGATTTGGCACCTTATGGGGACAGCTGATGGCAATTGGGAAAACTATGTGAGGACTGAAAATGCCTACTCTGAAGGGGACTGAGGTGTCATTGTCCTGTGTACAATGTTTCTTGTGTCTAGTATCTTCTTCAATAAATGTCTCTATTTTTCATAGCACATGGATGGGTACATTCTGGACAGACCTCATACATCATTCCACAAAGCATGACAGCCATTTTAGCTGTGGTCTTGCCCTGTGGCCCCACTGAAGCTCTAGATAAGAAGTTCATTTACAGGAAAACAAAAATACACGCCTATGCAATTACTTTCCTTGAGTCTTTCATAAAGCAGGCTCTTTAGTGATTTCAAAAATGTGCAGTTGTGAACCTCAAATCGCTTTGGACTTAGAATTTGTTTCCAAATTATATTCCAAATTCTGTATTTTGTTGCCACATATTTCTATTTTAAATTTTTAGCCAAATCCACTTCTAGAAACTTCTGATCTTTGTCCCAGAAAGCAGTTTTTCAAATCCCAGGTTGAAAGCATTTACTTATACAAACCATGCTCTGAGAATTATAACCAAACTACTACCAAGTGGCCTTTGTTTCTCATGTTCCAATATAAAGTTTAACACTCTGTAGGAGTCCAAGAATTGTTCACAGTATTTCAAGTGCAAAGTGCCACTGCTAGTTGTTCATTTTAATCCACAAGTTATTTTTTAATAGCATCTCTATTTTTATCCAAATTTTATATTGAATTTTTACATTTGCCATTGGTCAAAAATAAAATATTATTGGAATTATTAACCTCAGGGTTAATTTCAACCTTGAGGTCTGTAATTATCACATAATTTCATTCCAGTGTGTCATGTCAAATGGGGTTTTAATTTTATTCTATATATCTCAATACGATCTGAGTGTATGTCAACCTTTTCTTCATAATTACTGTGCAAATAAATAGAAGTGTCCTTCCAGCAATTCTTCAAAGCCTTTCTAATATTATTTAAAATAGTAGGACACCTATCAGGTTTTCTTTTCCTGGCTAAATAATGCATACCCCTTTGATAGGCTGTCTGTTCTTTACTTTGCTCCTATTATTGCTTACTGAGTGCTTATTGAGGAAATTAATCAAGATCAAATCCCTCCCATTGTATTTCTTAGAATGGATCAGAACTGGAAGACTCACTCATTTTGTAATAGTAATTGCAGCCACCACTTATTGAGTATTTTTGATATGTCTGATGCTATTGTAAACATGGAAACATAGACTATCTCCTATACATTACAATGACCCTGTGATGTAAATAATATTGTCTCCAGTTGTGGCTAAGAAAACTGAGGGTTGGAAAAGTGAAACATTTTCCCAATGGTACAGACCTCATATTAAGAAGAGCTGGAATTCAAGCCCGGAGCTGTCAGACCAAACCCTTAAATGCCATGCTGATTCGCTGCCAAGCTAATTAAATTGGGTCTTGTGTTTCATTTTTATTTGGCCTCACAAGAGGTGAGGAGAAAACTTCATTCCAAGCTCACATTTGCAAAATTAATATTAAATCAATAAGTAAACTACAGGTAAACGTTATTGATTTTTAAAAAGATAATTGGTTTTGATGAACAATTTACCCCTTAATACTGGAAATAACTAAAATATATTTAACTAACAACTAGTCAGCATCTTAGACTTTTATTATCCTAAGTTAATGTATTCTTCATTTAATTTCACTGCTTGCTGATTCATTTTCAATTTTGTGTTTCACTGTAACCTCTTTTCCTTTTGCACTTACAAGTCAACACGAGCCATTTATGAAGGAGTAACACAAAATTTCATTCCAAATGGAGACAGATTTTTACATTTTATGACCTTGTCTGCCTTTTTCTATGTACACATACAATATTAGCTGTGTATAAAATTCTGTTTATGAAACAAAACAAATGGTTTATCTATAACCACATTCTTTACAACTTAAAAGCTTTTAGGTACCATTTCATGTTTGCAGAGTATCTTAATTGTTTGGAGTAGCTTTTCAAAACAAGCTACTACCTACAGCACAGGGTGTTTTTTTTGTTTTGTTTTGTTTTGTTTTGTTTTGCCAAGGGGCACCTAGAGTTAGAGGCAGAACTGGCAGTGACACTCTGTGCTATTAAATCACAACTCCCCCATCTGTTCCTTAATCCACCCAAAGGTTTAAATGAACAAGAACTAGATATTCATCAATGGAGTAAATTTCTCACTTATCTTTTCTCTTTGAATATGGTACATTTGTCACTGATGTGCTGTACTGTTAGTCATACAAAAACATATGTAGCTAAAATACAGCTGCATTAATTTTAGAAAATAATGGAAGTGAAATGCATGATAGAATATGATACTAGAACAATATGTCGGTGTGGACAGCTTTTCTGTAAATGCATTTTAGCATTCAGTCTGCAGTGTGTGAAGGGTGTATACGTAAAGATTGACAGAATTTTTTCAGATCCCTATGCAGATGCCATAAAAGGGGAGCAGGCACTGGCATAATTGATTTATTACATTTTCCTTTGAATTAGTTGCTAACATTTAACTATCAAAGAATTTACATAAAAACCCAGATTTCCAGCATCTTTTCAGTTATAAAACCCAGTTACAATGAGCAGCACAGCCCACGTGGCTGAGTGTATGTTGTCCTGCCAGACAGACAACGTACCTCCAGTTCACTGTCTCCCCTCACCTGCTTCACTGATTCAGGTCACTGATTCCTGTCGAAGATGGAATTTGTGGCTTTGGAAGAATGTAATGGGCTTCAATATGTATTACAGAAATTTGACTCAACACAGTGAAATATGGTGAGTCTGGTGACAGATGGACTCATTACAAAATCTCAATAAAATCTGTCATGCAAAATGTTTTGCCTAAGCCCAGACTACCAGGTGGATCTAAAAACATGATAATCCATGAAAGTCTTATAAGATTTGCCTGACCCAAGATGGTTTCTTTCCCCTTTAAAAGCATAAAAACAAGATAAATTAAGAAAGCATAGACAGTTTAGTTATTTAGCATGTTAATAAATAATACCCGTTTTTCCAACAAAGCCTGAAAATCTTGACTATACTTATTAACCTACAAAATTGACTCATTTTAATACCTAGGAAAACTCCAAGATGCATCTATTCTTAACACAGTCCTCTGGACCAAGGGTGACTGATGGAGTAAATACACACCCCAACTCTGTGCCCAAGAAATGGAAGAAAACCCCTAAATCTAATCCCAAACCAGGTTATATCCAGAGAGTTTCTCCAAGCAAATGAGAGGGACAATCTAAAAACAAACTTCTAATAAAGAAAAATAGTCTCATGGATTTATTTTTATACCATTTGTGCAATAAGAAATATCATAAGAAATAACCTTCTGGAATCTTCTACAGATGCAACACTGTGTGAAACCTCAACATGATGCAGGACTGTCAAGAGTATATAGTATTTGACCTAATTGTAAGAGTGACTCTTCATCTTGTCAGCGTTGATTAAGGACGTAGTTTACATTTAGGGAATGCCCCATTTAAATGGTGCTTCCACTCATCCATCCTATGTTGCTGACAAAGAAGCTCAGTCATGACGCATCATCAGACTTTTGTACCTCATGCAAGAACGGGCTCTCATGTGCAATTATAATCTAATTAAAGACATTCATATTTACTCTTCTGGGAAATATAGTTATTCAGAGATGCGAGACTATTTTGCTTTTCCATCTACTATACAATTTATATTTTGTTGCTCACTTCTGAGACTCTTCAGGAGTTATTTTCCTGTCACCCTAAAATAGAAATGTACCCTGTGGCAATGTTTTCAATATAGCTATTTGCAGTTAAATTGAATAAAAAATGAATAATGTGTTTATTAAGAGTATCAGGAGCAGAGATACACTTTTCTCATTATGTTATATTACTGCTTCTGCTGAGCTACAAGATATTAATAATTTTATAACATAAATAGTAGATTAAGCTTTGAAAAGTCATAACATCTACAGGGACATACCTGGACTGGAAATTCTTCCACATAGTTGCATATTCTTTAAATCAAAGTGAAATATAAATATGGTACAAACTTTTTAAATTTTATTTTCCTGGAGAGTATTTTCATTTTTTAAAACTAGAAAGGATTTTATATTGATATTATAATATTGCTATGAGCACATATTGCAATATACCTAAAGGGTCCTTGACCAAATAATATGTATTAGTAAAATAAACAAGATAAGGATATTATTATGTATTGTTTACTTAGCATTGCACATGCCGCATACTTTATTTCAAAAACAAATAAGCTTAAATATTAGTGGACAATAATAGCATACACCTTTTTCAGTGTTTACTATGCAAAGTGCTGATTTAAATGCCTTTTATCACCTCATTAAATCCTCACACCTTACTATGTTATCCTCATAATAGCAGAGGGACTGAGGTAAAGAAAGTTGAAGTAGAAAGGTTAGTAACTTGACAAAAAGTCAACTAGCTGGTAAATGATGGAGCCAGGATACAAACCCACACAGTTGACTCTAACACCAAACTTCTACAGTCTTTTCCTTTGCTATACTCTCTCTTAAATTTAGGGCTTCTGTCTTTTCAAAGTTTTAGTCATTCAGGTGCTATCTATGAGTATCAAACCCTATAGCCATCCTTCACTGCTTCAATGGCAATATTGCAGGAGAGATTTTTTTTTCAAGTCTGCACTCAGACACCATGCCTGCCACTTAACAAACTACATGGATCTAGACTTATCTCTAAGCCTCAGATTCTTCATCTATAAAATAGTACCTACTTCATAGAACTGTTTTGAGGATTAAATGAAAAATGCATGTAAAGCATTTAGCTAAGAGCCTGGCTCATAATAAGCACTTGATAAATGTTAACTACCACTATCACTATGGTTCTAATGTTCAGCATAGGGAGGGCATGCATAGGATGCTCTATTCAGGAGTCAAGAGGTTTCTCTGCATCATCAAACCAAAAACAATTTCATGTTTGATACAAAGCTGTATTGGTTTGGGGGTGTTTCTTTTTTTTATTATTATTATTCAAAGGAGAAGGCTTTCAATAACATAGATATGCCCCATGAAATAAACAATAATTTTACTGCTGGCATTACAAATCTTTCTGATAGATTAAGAATATAAATTAGCCCTGGCTGGTATGGCTCGTGGATTGAGCACCAGCCTACAAACCAAAAAGGGTCGCCAGTTTGATTCCCATTCAAGTCATATGCCTGGGTTGCAGGACAGGTCCCCACTAGGTGGCGAGTGAAAGGTAACCACGCATTGATGTTTCTTTCTCCCTCCCTTCCCCTCTCTAAAAACAAATAAATAAAATCTTTTTTTAAAAAAAGAATATAAATTAAATAACAAGAAAGTACCTATGCCTTTCAAGCTATGTTTTTAAATTGCATTTTCTCATGGTATATAGAATGAATCACGATGAATCAAAAATGTAAAAATTAAAGTCCTAATGGCTTTATTTCCTTGAGTACTTTTTACTGAAGCCAAGAAACAATTCTTAGAAAACATTTTAAACTAACATACTCTACATGTATGTTCTCCTTGTTTATAAAAGAAATGTTCTTTAAAATGCTTTTACCCAAACTTACCATCCTTTCATTTGTGAGTGTCTTTAGTGTTAGTGGTTTCCAAATTTTTAGTCACCCTAAAGACAATGTCAGTTTTACCACGTGAGGTACATCATGATAGAATGACCTTTTTTTAAGGTAGAACTATTGTGGAACTGATGAAGTTTCTATTTCAGGGCGCCTCATTTGCATAGGGCCCTTGCAGAGCCCTGGGGTGCTGAGTTGGAGATACATTTAGTTTGAGTTTAGTGGGAGTGATTCATGTGGTTTGCAGCTACTTCCCTGTTATTACTGGCATTCCTGATACACAAGTGGATTCCAAAATACTCCCACTGCACACTGTAGTAAATTACCCAGCATTGTGCCCTGGCTGGTGTGACTCAGTTGGTTGAACATCCACCCATAAACCAAAAGATCACAGGTTCAATTCCCGGTCAGGGCACAAGCCTGTGTTGTGGGTTCAGTCCCTGGGTGAGGCACATATGAGAGGCAACCAATCAATGTTCTCTTTCACATCAGTGTTTCTCACCCTCACTCTCTCCCTCTCTTCCCCTCTCCCTTAAATCATAAATTAAAAAAGTAAAAATTAATAAAATTATTCAGTATTATTTTACTAAAGTGAGAGACAGAAATTATATAATGGTAAAATCAGAGTGACTGCTTTCTAAGGTATATAAATGAGTAATCACTATGTTGTATACCTGAAGCTAATATATTGTATGTCAACTGTAATTGAAAAATAAATTTTTAAAAAAAGAAGTATTATAATGATATGAACATGTCTATGGACTCTAGCACTGGCATTGTATGGGTCATGGAGAAGAAACAAGATGGCAAATAGATGGAGCCCAAAGCCAGTCTGTGGAAAATTATTATGCAGATGTGTGGACAGTTAATTTAACAAAATATTATTTTTCCAGATCTTTTGATGTTTTAGGGTTTTTTTCCAGCTTTCCTAGATTTTGAATTTTCTCCTTCTTTCTCATTTAAGAAAATGTGGACTTTTGTGCCTAATTTTGCATTTATAATTTTGTGTCCTTTTACATAAAATAGACCTAAACTGCATAGGTCTTCAAGGTCAAGTCCCACAAAACCTGGACCTACCCTGACAATAATGTGTCACAGAAGGCTAATTATCCTATTTCCACACTTCTCCCAAATAGTCATTACAGGGTCAAATGAAATCTTTCTCACTGCTAAAAACAAGTCTTTTATGGGAAAAAAAACTAGGCATGAGAGTATCAGAACCAAACTAAATTAAGAAATCTTTTAAAACCCTCAACTACTCTTTTTTACATGTCATTGTAATGGTCTATATCTATATTAACTTCATCATTGTGTTTGAATATTCAAGGCATATATCTTAGCTAAGACCTCTTAAATATGAAAGATATTGACCTTATTTTAGAATCAATCCTTCTGAAGTATGTCTACTACCTGAGAAGAAAAGTTGGCAAAATATAACCTTGATGAAGAGACAAAATTCTACCTACCCACACAAAAATATAAATAATCTGTCTTTGAATTTTCAACTTTGGGAAGATGAATGTAAGAAAGGCTCTGATTCAGAACTTTCCAAGAGTTCACTTCGTTCTTAAGAAGACTTTCGCGTGTCTATAGCAGCCTTCATTTAATGACTACCGTAAACTTTCATCTTAAAGGTTTTCATCAATATACGGAGTGACCCTAAAACCTCCAACCATGCCAGAGAATCCCACGGGCTGGTGGCCATCAGCAAGCACTTGTGTAACATCTACTGGGTATTTCATTCTAGGCATCATAAGCTATCTAAAAGCTCACCTTGTTTTACAGTAATTGACTTAGCAAGTGAAATGCTTGTGGGCTTTTAGGTACCATGTAAAATATGCCAAGATATTGTTGAATCAGTAAAAGATACACCTATTTAGCTGACTCCTACAGGCTTGGAGATTATAGTGTTGAATTCAGCTTGATGAAAACAAGCAAAAGAACTTCATGCCAAATAAGTTTGACATTTACTTAAACCCTGGCACAATAATAAAGAAAACAATAAAAATGAGTTTCCTCAAAGGCAACTGGGGGGATTAGTCTTAGATTATGCCATAAAACAATTTTTTTCCAAGGAAATCTGCTGAAAGAGTATGTTAGAAATGCATAGTATTCTAGCTCCACCAAGTGACAGTTTAATATTGTTGCTATGTTGCTGCTAAACTCTCAGGGGAATACTCACAAAATAGTATATTGTACATTCAACATGCTCGTCCATCTGGTCTAACTTGAGGAAGTTTCTCTTTATTCATTAATGGCTAAAAAAAAAACAAAAGAAAACGCTTGCACTTAAACTTCTAAAATTTCATCCTTCCTAAAATATGTCAGTTTCAAATAGAAAATTATGTAATAATAGTGTTTTTTGAAATTCAATATTTCGCATTCTAATCAGTTTATGATTGTGCTTATTGAGGAAAAATAGATGAAAATGTTTTATTCTCCTCAGATATTGTTTTAGAAATTGAAGTTTATATAACAATAATCATTTTCTTATTTTAAATAATTTACCTGGCACATAAAAAAGCATCTGGATATTTTTTAAATATAATTTTTAAAGAACAATGGTTTCTTTAGCTCAAAATTTCTATCTATAGATAGAAATTATAGATGGAGTAATGAGGAAGGCTTTTGGGCCAATGAAAAGCTATGTTGTATTTCTATTAATAAAAGTAACACATACTCATTATTCAAAGTAAATAATTAACTCATGACATAGAAATTTATTTTTCTTTTTTTATCTTTATTGTACTTTCCACTACTGGTTAATTTCCTTATAGCCCCCTCCTCCCAGCAATCACCACACTGTTGTCCATGTCCATGAGTCTTTTTGCTCAACCCCTCCACACCCTAACCACCCCTGCCCCCTAGCTGTCATCCTGCTCTCCATCTTTGAGTTTGTCTCTGTTTTGCTTGTTAGATCAGTTTGTTCATTAGATTTTGCATATGAGTAACATCATATGGCATTTGTTTTTCTCTGCTTATTTCATTTAGCATAATGTTCTCCAGATCCATCTATGAAGACAGACAGTATGCTGTTGCAAAGAGTAAAAAAAAAAAATTTATGGTCAAGTAGAATTCCATTGTGTAAATGTCCCATAGTTGTTTTATTCACTCATCTATTGACAGACACTTGGGCTCCTTCCATATCTTGGTGATTGTAAATAATGCTGCAATGAACATAGGGGTGCTTATGTTCTTTCAAATTCGTGTTTTGGCTTCAGATATATTTCTAGAAGTGAGATTGCTAGGTCCAAAGGCAGATCCATTTCTAGTTTTTTGATGTATTTTCACTCTACTTTCCATAGTGGCTGTACCAGTCTGCCTGCATTCCTGCAACAGGGCAGAAGGGTTCCCTTTCCTCCACATTCTCACCAACACTTGTTTGTTGATTTATTGATGATAGCCATTCTGGCAGGTGTGAAATAGTATCTCATTGTGGTTTTAATTTTCATTCCTCTGATGATTAGTGACATTGAGCATCTTTCTATATGTCTATTGGCCATCTGTATGTCCTCTTTGGAGAAGTGTCTATTCAGGTCCTTTGCCCATTTTTTAATTGGGTTGTTTGTTTCTTTGGTGTTGAGTTTTAGAAGTACATTACAAATTTTGGATATTAACCTCTTATCAGATGTATTGGCAAATATGTTCTCCATTCTGTGGGTTGTCTTTTGTTGATGATTTCCATTGCTGTGCAAAAACTTTTTAGTTTGATGTAGTGCCATTTGTTTAATTATTCTTTTGTCTCCCTTACCTGGGGAAATATATCTGATAAAAAATTTCTATGGCCAATGTCTGAGATTTTGCTGCCTATGTTTTCTTCTAAGATTTTTATGGGTTTAGGTCCAACATTTAAGTATTTGATCCATTTCGAAGCTATTCTTGTGTGGGGTACAAAAATAGTATTATTACAATACAGTTTATTTTCTAGTTTTCTTTTCTCTTAATGGTGATTACAAGATATAATATTATGTTATATAGTGTTCCAAATGTGAAGATATTACCCTATGTATAGCCATGTTAAACATTTTTGTTGCTGTCAATTTTTCTCTACAAAGACCACTGTAAATATAAAATGTGGCAAAGTGTAGTTATATTACTATCCAATAAAATAATCTTTAAACAAACATTAGGAAAAAATAATGACTACTTCATAATTAAAAAGGTCATTTCACCAAAACATATACAGATTTTAAATTTGTACACATCTAAAACATAGCTTTATATTTAAAAGCAAAAACTGACAGAACAAAAATGTGTTGCCTTAGGCCTTTTGCTAATCTGCCCCCAGACTCCGTGTTGGTGGAAGCCATACTTGGTGCACAGCTTGGTCCTTCCCACACACAAGCAGGCCCAGCAGGGGCAGCCACAAACTGTGGATTGCTTTGCAGCTCCAAACAGGTTGCCCAGGACCAGTCACAGACAGTGTCTGACACTGACCTCACCAGAGTCCCTCCAAAGAGGTCTCATTCCAACTTCTATCCCAAACACCATAGTATATGTTTCTTTTTAATGGTGCCCTAGGAATGGGAAGGTAAATTCCCCTGAACTCCCAACCCCACCTGTTATCCAAAGTCACAAGGATGAGATTCCTATGGCTCTATAAGCACCAGGAGGGAAATCTAAGAAATAAAAATTCATCCACCCTCTTAGACCTACTCCACCCTCTACCCCAACCAAATCTCCAGCTAGGTAGTCTCTGACATAACCAGTGACAGCATGGAAGATTCCTGAGCATACCCAAAGCCACAGCAATCAGAACCTTTGATTCATTCCCAGCAAGCCTCGTGAAGAGGATGCATAGCAGCCAGGCCTAGAAATGAGTCTTCTGGTCAAAGTTCCTGTCTATGGTAAGTTTTTGAGTTCCATATTCAATCAAGGGCTGTCTGAACTGTAGCAAATAAAGATTATCAATAAGAGGTTAGGGGATAATAACACATTCCCTTCCCCAAAAGAGAAGAAACCAAGAACACATTATTGAGCCAGAGAGGCCCATTGGCCCGTCAGTGACAGCATAGCACTGTGGATAAATGAACTTCCTGTAGATGCTCTACAACACCCTTGGGAGACAAATGGGTGACAGACAAAGTTCATTACATTTTTCATGAAGAGGAAATGAAGCCCAGAAAGTTTAAGTGGCAGACTTCCAGAAAGCTTTCAAAAAATAAGAAGGAAGAAGACTTGACTTGGGGTGGTGAACACACAGTACAATATACAGATGATGTATTATTGAATTGTACCACTTAAGCCTATATAATTTTATTAACCAATGTCACACTAATAAATTTAATTTTAAAAAAAGAAGCGAGCCTTCCAAAGTCAGCCGCTTCTCTCTCTAGGTGAAAACTGCATCGAGTACAAGTATTTTTTGTTGAGACCTGCTGAAAAGTCTTTTGGGATTTGTTGACAAAGCATTGCTCAGGTCTCATGGGGGAAAAATGGTAATTTATAATCGTGACATTTTGCAAATGTTTCAACCTTCTGCATAGCTAATTATGCTTCCTAGGGCTTTTCCTAGATTTTTCTTGACTATTTGAACTAGTGATGAATTACTTGGCATATTTCCTCTGATTACACATGAAATTCAATCATCTTATTGCTTGTGGGTTTTCCCCCTTTACTTCTTTTCTAATTATCTGGACTACTCAAAAAGAGTATTTATATCTACTCTCTTTTCTCATAAATATGTGTTATATAATTTTTATACATACATGTCAGACTTACCAAATCGATCTTCCAACTCTAGAAAAGATAATCTTCTGGTCTACTTTATGTTCAAATTATCTTTATAAATTACATTTTGTTATGTAAATCCATTTTTCCATTGCAAACAGGATTTTTCAGAACTCTCTTTGGACTGAAAGATGTGAACAGTTGTAAAATACAGTTTTTTAAAAAAAAGATGACAAATATATACTATAGAAAAGATAGAGAGAAAACATGGACAGGCTGGTAACAACAAATGTCTCTTACTCTACAGTTATATAAGCCTTAAGAAATTCTTGTTACACTTTCATCTGGCATCTCAGTTGAAGTTTTTCTTTAAGGCTTTCAGTGTGCCAACCTCCATGGAACTTTTCCTTATTCTAATGAAAAGAGTAATGGACACTTCAGAACATTCATTTTTTTAAAATGCCTTTCTGAAAGTAGAAGGTACCAAGCTTCTCTGACTTCATTTGTAATCTAATGTAAGCCCCTTCACACTCACTGTCTCACAGAATAATTAGCAAGAAAAAGTAATTAAAAGCAACACAAATGCCAAAGAACAACAAGAAAAACTGGCCATTTTCCCTGTTTAAGTTATAGTTCCTAAGGTCTCTGCTGTCGTTTGGAATGTGTGAACCATGCTGATAAATAGATGAAAAAGCTATAGGTGGCCACACAATCACAATGGTCAGCGGCAGGACAATGGATAAGGGAGAATGAGCCAG
Organism: Carollia perspicillata; assembly: GCA_004027735.1. NCBI lineage: Eukaryota > Metazoa > Chordata > Mammalia > Chiroptera > Phyllostomidae > Carollia > Carollia perspicillata. The sequence continues at coordinate 1,303 of PVKM010023595.1, read as the reverse complement.
ACCAAGGAACAAAGTAAGGGACTAGAGGCAAAATGGACTTCTTTCTTCCCGTTAATCACAAGAGCCTTTGCTTCTTCCTTCCCCATGACACACAATTCCCCTCCATACCTGCAAATTATATCTAAGAATAAAAAGTGCATTTAGTGTGGAGTAATCTTGTTATCAACCAGAGGCCCAGTCACCCATGGAAACAGGGCCAAAGACTGGGAGGAAGAGAGGCTGCCATTTTTTGTTCTCCTATAGGGGCAGCGACAGCTGCTGTCACACACATCTCCAAGGCAAGTAGCAGCCACTGCATCGAGAAGGAGATGACCCCAGACAGAGCTGGAGAGAGATTCTACCACGTACCAATGACTGGGGAGAAAAAAATTTAAGTTCCATATGGCTCCTGCCTGTGAGGATGCTATTTGAATATATAATTTGGGTCTTTATTTTCTCAGCCTCTCTATCACCACTTTTTCATAGAATAGGATATATATACAGTTGACCCTTGCATAGTGTGGGAGTTAGGTGTGCTGACCCCCCATGTATAACTTCTGACTCCTCAAAAACGTAACTATCATATTTTGCCTTGTGTAAGGCACAGTTTTTTGCCCAAATTTTTTAGGGAAAAATAAGGATGCACATTATACATGGGTAGTACTAGTTCTATAACTATATAAATATTTTTAATTATTTTATTTATGCTTATGCATTAAAAGTGTATCTCTAGAAAGCATATCCATATGCAAAATACTACCCAGGAATATGATCATCAGTTTTGTTTCTAAATATAAATAAGTAAATAATGGAATTTAAAAATTAAAATGAAAGATTTTTTTCCTGGAAGTCTGGGCCAAAAACATGGGTGTGCATGCACAGCTAAATACTCTACTTTTACCCTACTTGTTGATTGGAAGCTTTATGGATAACATAAACCATTTATTAACACACATGTTGTATGTTATATGTATTATATACTGTAGTTTTACAATAAAGTAAGCTAGACAAAAGAAAATGTTATTAAGAAAATCATAAGGAAGAGAACAACAAAAATACAGTACCTAGGAATAAACCTACCCAAGGATGTAAAAGACCTGTACTCAGAAAACTACAAAACACTGAAGAAAGAAATTAAGGAAGACACAAACAAGTAGAAGCATGTACCATGCTCATGGACTGGAAGAATCAACATCATTAAAATGTCCATACTACCCAAAGCAATTTATAGATTCAATGCAATCCCTATTAAAGTACCAATGACATATTTCACAGATAGAGAACAAACATTTCAAAAATTTATATGGAACAATAAAGGACTCCA
>PVKM010023594.1:0-21065 GCA_004027735.1 Carollia perspicillata | reverse complement strand
GATGAACTTCCACCCACCACACTGGCCTTTATGGCGCTGCCACAGTCTTGAAGTCAAGTGCCTCCCCGCCCTGTTAGACTTCTTAACATACGCTTTCTCCCAACATGCAAAACAAACACAAGTGTTATTTTTGGTGCCATTTGCCCGCCTTTTCCACCCACCACCTTTAGAATTGACTGGGCTATGATAAGAAGGAAACTAAGCTTTCTGTTTGTTTTTCAAGGTGATTTCTTAGATGTTTGCTGTGTACATGGGTGTTCTGGCCATAAAAAGTATATGTAGGCTATAAAATTTCAGATTTCTTAAAATGTAACTTTCTCAAATAAGAAATTTTATTTGTCTATACAAGTATAGTTTGTGGTCTCTAACTGTGTATATAAATATCTGATAATGAAAAAATGTTAGCACCCATTCTTCCTCTCCCTCTGAATGCCTCAAAATCTATGACTCTGTATGTAACTGGTGAATTATGAGCTTTGATAAGTGGAAATGCAAGACATTATATATTGTCTAAAGGGCTTAGTATTGCTGAATGGCAGCGCAGTAACTTACCTAGAGTAATGCAGTACAACTAAGTACTTAAGCATATTAGTGCTGTAAGGCACATTCAACCCTCAGAAAAAGGTGGGATCATTTGGGGCTTGTGTCTGACCTTGAAGGATAAAAAGTAAGATGTACGTGTTTAATGCTTTTCTTTATTTAATAAGGAAAATATTTATTTATGCATACTTAATTCTATTGTACCAAATGGCTCTTAAATCTAACCTGGCAAAATCTTATATGAGAGAATATAACTTATTTGCATTTTAATATCCAGGTGCCCTCTCTAGTCGACTAAACTTGAGAGGTAAGAAAGTTGAAGGGTATAGCAGGGATCATCTGGGCCAAGGAGCAGCAAGAGTGAAGGTATAGGGTTGAAAGCAAATACGATATATGTGATATATGATGAGATTATAATGACTTGAGCAGATGCTGCTCTTGGCAGTTTTGTAAAATGAGTGTTGGGCTGTGGGGTCACAATGTTTGCATTTTAGTTTTTGGCTCTGGTGATCATCAGTTCTCTGACCAAGGACAAGTCCTTCACCAAACTGGGGGCTCAGCTTCTTTGTTTGTAGAACAGGACTCTTAGATTAGAAGATCTTTAAGGCTCTTTCCATTTCAGTAGCTCTGAGCTATGGTACACACGAGATAGTCAGATGACTAGGGTGGATCTGGGTGGTCGAGCTTAGAGGGCCTTGAAGGCAGAGCAGAGGAAGTTATACTTGATATTGTAGCAAATGTACTTGATAGACTGAGAAGGTAGGCCATGGTTGCCTTCAACTTGGGCATAGTGTAATGAAATCTATTTTGTAATATTTTTAAATAGATATTGAGAAATTGTTTAGGATGGGATTATTTTAGTTTTTCTTTTTCTTTTCTTATTTTCAGTAGTTCTAATTTTTTTAAATCATTTTGTTGCCCTATACATGACTAATAATAGTTTGCATCAGCCAATGAAATTCATTTGTATGTGGAGGACTCATTGAAAGGTGTTAATAAGGCTGTTTTAGATATTTTCCCCTTTTTTGTTTTTTTAAAGAAGTCTTAGTAAATACCATTTTAAAATACACCTGGGATTTTTATTTTATTTTATTCAGGTATGGTGAGGCTAACAGATCAACAGACAACTGCCACTGAAAAGAGAGTTTGTAGCGCACATTTCCCAAGGGGAGGGGGCATATCACACCATGGAGGACCATTTGGGGAAGGACCAAAGTGGCTCAGGGGGCAGAAGGAGTGAAGGGAAGATGTAGGCAAAAACCTTTATTGTTATTTATTTTTTTAATTTTATTTTTAAAGTATTTTTTATTGATTATGCTACTATAGTTTTCCCAATTTTCCTCGCTTTATCCCCCCTCTACCCTGCATCCCCCAACCCTCCTGCATGAACTAAGGTTCCCCCCCACCTTAGCTCTGTCCATGGGTTGTACATGTAAGTTCTTTGAGTTCCCTGTTTCCTATACCATTTTTTATCTCTCCCTATTTTATGCCTACCAATTATGCTTCTTCTTCCCTGTACCTTCCCCTGCATTCCTCCCTTCTGCCTGCCCAGTGAAATCCCTGCATGTGATGCCCATTTCTCTGATTCTGTTCCTGTTCTAGTTGTTTGCTTAGTTTTTGTTTTCATTGTTTTTCTTTCTTTTTTTCTTTTAGATTCATTTGTTGATAGTTGTGAGTTTGTGGTCATTTTTATTGTTCATATTTTTGACTTCCTTTTTCTTAGATAAGTCCCTTTCACATTTCATGTAATAATGGCTTGGTGACGATGAACTCCCTTAACTTGACCATATCTGGGAAGCACTTTATCTGCCCTTCCATTTCTAAATGATAGCTTTGTGGAACAGAGTAATCTTGGATGTAGGTCCTCGCTTTTCATGACTTCAAATACTTCTTTCCAGTTCCTTCTTGCCTGTAAGGTTTCTTTTAAGAAATCAGCTTATAGTCTAATGGGAACTCTTTTGTAGGTAACTCTCTCCTTTCCTCTTGCTGCTTTTAAGATTCTCTCTTTGTCTTTAATCTTGGGTAACTTAATGATGGTGTGCCTTGGTGTGTTCCTCCTTGGGTCCAACTTCTTTGGGGCTCTCTGGGCTTCCTAGACTTCCTGGAAGTCTGTTTCCTTTGACAGAGTGAGGAAGTTTTTCTTCGTTATTTGTTCAAATAAGTTTTCAGTTCCTTGCTGTTGTTCTTCTCCTTCTGGCACCGCTATGGTTCAGATATTGGAATGTTTCAGGCTGTCTCAGAGGTTTGTAAGACTCTCTTCACTTTTTTGAATTCCTGTTTCTTCATTCTGTTCCTGTCGGATGTTTACTTTTCTCTTTTGTTCCAAATCGTTACTTTGAGTCCTGGTTCCTTCCTGTAACTGTTTGTTCCTTGAATGTTTTGGTTTATTTCATTTTGGGTATCTTTCATTTGTTTTTTCATTGGTCAACCAAGCTCAATCAGTTCTGTGAGCATTTTGATTACCAGCGCTTTAAATTCTCCAATAGATAGTTTGGTTATCTCCTCATCCCTTAGCTCTCTTTCTGAAGTTTTGCTCTGTTCTTTCATTTTAACACTATTTCTTTGCTCCGGGCACCTGTTAAGTTGTAAGGGGTGGAGCCTTAGGTATTCACCCCATAGGGGAAACCCTCCTTGCTGCTGAGTGGCACTGCCTGTGGGGGAGGGGCCAGAGAGGGAACAAGGCAGCTTGCCCACTGGGCTCTAGCCCACTTTCCATGGAACTCTTGCGTGAGACTGTGAGTTTCTCCTACTGTGGCAACCGTAGTCCACAGTCAACTCTGAGTCTCAGTTTTGCCCTCAGCCAGCCCCACCCATGTCGTCGGCTGCCTCGCTGAGGTTTTTCTGAGCAGGTCTTGTTCATATGGTCTGGTGTGTCATTGTGGGTTCTTAGGAGTCTGGTTTTTCTGTTTGACTGTTTCTTTAATTCCTTGGTTGTCAGAGTTCCATGCAATTTGATTTTCTGGCACTTCTGGTTGTTTAGTGATTTTAGATTGGTTGTTATCCTCCTTTTGGTTGTGCAAGGAAGTGAAGGGTTTCTTCCTATGCCTCCATCTTGGCCAGAACTGTTTATTGTGTTTTTTAAAGCAAATGAAGAATGGGCAAGGCAGGTAAGCAAGCCAAACAGGTGTAGGATGGTCTGGGTTGAATAGTTTCCTTGGTCTTTAGCTATAGGGGCCATCTCTGCTTGTCTAATACCTGGCCGATTTAGGGCAGGAGGATAGCGTCCCAGACTGCCAGAGCCTGACAAAAAGAGTCCACTGGGATGTGAACAGGATTGGTTGATTGGCGTATCAAAGACCTGAAATGCCAGCAAGTTGTTTGCTGTCTCTAGGAATTAGCTCTCTTTGAGAGAAACAATCCCTCCTCTGTCTAAAAGCCCCCAAATGTCAGAGCATCACCAAATATAGAAAAATTTAAAAAATACATGATTAATACAAATACTATAGAGATATTTCATTTAGAGACTAGCTGTGTTAATGAGTGTTTGAACAAAATGAGAGCATTTCCTTCTCTCTGTCTGAATCTGAATTCCAGTAGGGCGATGGAAAATAATCCTTTTCTGAATTTTCTTCTGAAAGGTTAGTTTCATTTATCTTCAGTTGATATCCCACATTGGATCACACCAAAAGAAAAGTTGAAAAGTGGACTTGAAACGGCAGGTGAAATCTACATAGCAGTTTATCACTGGAGTTATTAACTAGGATTCCAGTGTTTTCTATAGTTCACAAAGCCAGCAGATTGCACCCTCTGTTCTTGTGGAAGAGGAGTAGCAGGGTGCCTCACGGTCTTTCATTGCTCCAGGGACTCTGCCTGACAGTGCAGGAAGTGGGGACATTATCTGACAGTTCCAAGGCAGTGACTTCAAACTGCTCAACACAAATCAGTGGTGAAAATCTGTGTTTTGCTTCCCTGATTGGAATTCATAGTCAGGGAAATGTAGACACTGATTAATTTTAATACATCACTGTAACTTGTAGTGAAGTGTATGATGCCTCCAGGGCCAGTTTAGTGGTTTTTCCCATCTCATAGCCCTCTCTTCTGAAATGATGGGTTTAAAATCGACAAGTAGAAGTGTACTATTGCAGAGGCTTGTTTTCTGTTCCTCAAATCATTCTCTTCTGTTTTTTAGAGCACTGTTTTCCCCCCCTAAAACTGATGTTCAGCTTTGAGAATTAAAGTTTGAAACCTGAGAAATAGTAATGGCTTTATTTTTCTCAATTCATATGATTTCCTTACATGTTCTGTCTGTGAGGATTGGGTAAACTGCTCATTGTTTCTTTTGGTTTTTAAAAATTAATTATCTATTTGTTAATAGAAATGTTGATTTATTACATTTATGAAATGATTAATTAACTCAGACAGAAGCAAAAGGTATTAAAGGCTAGGAGCTTTGGAGAACATTTAGTCCAATCCCTTTATTTCACAGACAAGAGAAATCAGGTCCAGAGGAGAAGGCATGTGTCATTTGCTCATCAGATCCAGAGACAACAGCACTTTATGGGTGGGGTTGGGATTTGACCTTAGGTTACCCTACTCCAAATTCAGCATTTTTTTCTGCACTACTGTATGATATTAAATCCTTTCTTAATTGCAAAATTGTTGAAAAATTAGGTCAGTATATAATAAGGGAAGTGCAAATTTATTTTGAAATATAAAATTATGATCTTTGATGTGTATATCTATAACCTTGATACTTCTAAAGGTGTATATGGACATAGAGAAGTTGGGTAATTTAACTCTGAAGTGAGAGGTAATTTATTTTTTTGAAGAATGTGTTTCTTCTATCTAGGCAGAATTTCAATAGCAAATAAAGAAGTGTTAACGAAACATCCTAGTCCACTAACTGAGTGACAGAAAGCATATTATATCTTTCTTTTTATATTTGAATGATACAGTGATTATAAAAATGCTTTGGTAGCTGTTGTGCTCACATAATCAACTCTCGAATACTATTTTTTGTTACCATTTCAGTTTTTTGCAGTAGAACCTTTCTTTATGAGAAAAGACTTGTGTTGTTTGAATTATGTAAATTTCCCATGTATTGAATGGGGTAAAGAGCTATCATAGAAAATTAGATCTTATTCAGTTCATCATTTTGCATGCAGTAGAAGAGAGGTGGATAGGACTGGGTTATTGCTTTCTCAGGCACCAGCCACCCCGCCCCTCCCCGGTAATGACAGCCCTTCAGTTCGTTGTGTGGCCCACAGACCCTCAGCAGAATCATCACCTGGGGGCTTGTTGGAAACCCTTCATCTCAGGCCCCACTCCAGACCTATGGAATCAAGATCTGCCTTTCAATAAGATTCTCAGGTGGTCTTATCCATGCTAAAGTTTGAGAAGCACTGGGTTATAGTACAGTTTACCAGGCTGCTACCTTATTGATTGCACAAAGATATCTGTGATAACTTTGAATGTGAAATCTGCCAGGTAGAACATACTGTTCTTGAACTTTGCATTCATGCTTTCATTCAGCAGATGTTTGTTGCGCTAGACTAGGCGGTAGGCGGTGTTTTGAGGATAAAAGGTTAAGACACTGTCTGGCCTCAGTAAGCTCTTCAAAGCAGGTGAGACCAGTAAAACACATAATGGTGGTGCAATGTGATAAGCCCAATAATAGAGATTTGTGTAGAGTATTTCCAGGCTTCAGAAGGTTACTCAACTTAGTGTGGAGAGGAGGAAGTAGAATTAAAGAGAGTTTTCTGAGCTGACTCTTAAAGGAAAAATAGGTGTGTATTAGTTTTGTATGGCCACATAACAAATTAGTACAAACTTAATGACTTCAAACACTCATTTATTATTATCTCACTTTTCTGTAGGTCAGACGTCCAGGTATGGCTTAAATGGATTCTCTGCTCTGGGTCTCAAAGGGTAAAATCAAAGTATTGGTTTGGCTGAGTTACTCTTGGAGCTCAGTGGCCTCCTCCAAGCTCATGTAGTTGTTGGCAGAATTCTGTTCCTTGCACTTGTAGGACTTTGTAGGACTGCTTTCTCACTGGCTGTCAAGCCAGGGCCTCTCTTGGCTCCAAGAGGCCCTGTAGTTCCTCTCCACATGGCCCTCTCACAACATGGCAGCCCACTTTTTCAAGGCCAGCAGGAGACCCTCTTATTCCAGTCAGCTGAGGTGGAATCATATATGGTAATGCAACCGAGAGGGTGACTGTGCCACTGCCTTTGCCGTATTCTGAGGTCTAGAAGCAAGCGTCACATTTCACCCCCACTTGGGGGAGGAGATTCTGCAAAGGCACGGTTCATTCGAGGTCATCTGAGAACCCTGTCCACCAAAAAGGGATTAAGCTGGTGGAGGAGAAAGCATGGGTGAAAGAAGCTTCGGAGTGAGTTCAGGGGACTTTGCGGTGGGTAAGAAGAGGCTTCGAGTATAAAATGATGAATTCATTTTGTAAGTATTTAGTTGCAGGAGCTTGTAGGGCATCCAGGTGAAGCTTTACCTGGGGTCTCTGGATCTGCACATTTGAAACTTGGGGGAGGGAGTTATAGGTCCACTGGTTGTTGTGTTTGTGGAACTGACAGTGGACTGGATGGTGTGGGGGGAGCGACCGACACTGACAGTAGGTGAGATGGAGCCTCAGAAGAACAGCCTTGATGGTTTGCTCAGGGAGAGGGGCTGAGATGGCGAAGAGGAGCCCAGAGCAGTGCAGGGAGAACAGGAAGTGCAGTGTTACCACAGTCGGGGGGTGAGAATGTGGTGAGGAGCAGGGAACAGCAGAGTAAACCCGTCTTTCCTTTGTCCTCAATCTCCCATTCAGCAGATGGTGAACTGTCAAATGATGGCTAGTCACTGCACAAACATCAGAAATTGCATCTGATGATATTCACCCTTAAAACCCAGCATAGGTCTTGGCCTATAAATACATTTAATAAATAAAAAAATAGATAATTATTTCAGTTCAGGTTGTAAGATCTTGACTTTTCTCTCAGAATTCTTATTGCATCACAGATTTTATTCATTTGAGATATGTTTCTTCAGGTGGTGAACACATAGGCAGGCTAACTTAATATTAAATACAGGATATGTCTTAGCAATTTGAAATCTGGCAAAATAACTGTAATAGCTACCATGTGTCTACCATGTGTCAGCTGCTGTAATAAGGCTTTACCTGTGGATCTCTTTCTTAAAATGATCCAGTAAAGAAGTTTTGATTATCTCTAATACACAAATTAGGAAACTGAGGCTCACAGAGAAGCAAAGGCAGTGGTAGGAATAGAAGAACAAGTGAAGAGATAAGCCAGGAGGAGGAGGAGGAAATGCTCACGGAGTTTAATGTGTAATACGCACATCCTAGGCAGGTGGGCAGGAGAAGAACTATTCAGTAAGTGGTCTTGGGACAACTGATTGGTTACCTGGGCAAAAATACTGTGACTTTACCTCACATCATGTCCTAGTACAAATCAGACTTATCAAAGATTTAAATGTAAGAAATAAGCTATAGGTGCAACAGACAAACAGGAGAAGGTTTATGATCTCAGAATTAAGAATTTTCTGTTGCTTATATCTAGAAGCCATAAAGGAAAACTGTTATAGTTTCATTTCTTTTGGTCCACAGGCTGGAGCTCAATCCACTGAACCACACAGCCAGGGCAGTAGTTTCATTTCTTAAAAGAAACAAACAACAAAAATCTCTGCATACTAAAAACTGCCATAAGAAAAGGGCAATGATAAACTGGGAAAAACAAATAATACATCTCATATTGTAGAGAAAGAAATAATCTTTCTGATTCATTAAGAACAAAAGATGAATAATCATTCCAACAGAAAAATGGACCAAGTATGTAAAGAGCTATTTCATGGAAAAGGAAATACAAGTGGCTTTTAAATATACAAAGTGATCTTCAACTTCCTCATAGTGAAACAAGTATAAATTAAAACTAGAGTGAGATACCATATTTCACTTGCCATCTTGTGAAAATTCTAAAAATTTCCTAACACACCCTTTCCTCTCGGCAGTGGGAAAGAGGCCTTGATCCGAGGCTCAGGGGACTGTTCGGTCGAGCAGCTCCTGGGGAGCCAGCTCGGTGGTGCGTCTCAGCAGGAGAATGCCCGTCTCTGCTTCTGAGAAGTCATCCCATACGTACCCTTGCACATATGCCAGGGACATATGTGCTGATTTTTCACTGCGGCTTTGTACGATTGGAAAAAAGATAGGAAACAACCTAAACAGTCATGAATATGGAGCCAGCTAAACAAATCCTGAAATATCCAGGCAGGGTAATGCTGTGTAGCTATGGAAAAAGAACAGTGCTCTTTATAACATGATAATGATCTCCGAGGTATTGTTAACTGAAAAGAGAAGTAGAAAACAATATTATAATGTGATACCTTTTGTGCACAAGAACAAGAAAATGAAAATATATATTTATGTTTCTTTGTATATTTATAAAGAAAATTTTGCAAGGATATATTAGAATCTAATAATGGTGATTAGTAGGTGGCGGTATTGAGTTGGCCAGACGGGGGAGGACAGGTCGGAAAGTTTTCACTGTATTATTTGTTTCTATGTACAGGTGTACATTTTTATTTCAAACCACGTAAACTCAAAAACTGAAATAAATTATATATACAGAAAGATAGCAAGCTGAGGCATCTCAATGAATCTGTCACACTCAGTTAGATGTGGCTTTGTGGGCAAATTGGCAGCCTGATGCTGTCATTTTCAAAGTTGTTGGTTTGCTTTACCTATCAACAAAGAAACTTTGTTATTTTATCTTGATATATGTGGTTTATTTGTTTATTTAAAATTTAAATGTTTTACTTAGTACATTAAAGCTATGGACTAAAAAATAAACTAAAAACGTATAATATAAAAATGAAATTAATATTTATTTTATTAGTTAAAGATGAGTTTGCCCTCACCAAAATATTAACATGATTCTTTTTTGAAAGCCTGATTCAAAGCTTTTTGTTACCATTATCTGAAGTCAGTTTTTTTAGCTTTGGTTTTAATGAAGGTCATAGCTAAGATAACCGACCACACTGGCTTTTCTAGAATTGAGGGATCGCTCAGGTATGGGACTTCAGTGCTGTGACCAGGTCATTCCTAAAAAAATGATGGTCAGTCACCCTAGTCATAGCTTAAAAAGACCTGTCGCAAAGATATAGAGGAATAAACTGAGGAGATGGTTGTTGGACACAATTATTAAACCACGATACTCATTGTTTAGTGTCATCCATCAGTAATGTGAAGGCTTTTGTGTATTTCAGCTGCTGAATCTTCACCTTCTCTGATGACAGTCAGTTTTCCTGGGAACTAATCAAAAGTATTGCATATTTGTATTTCCTTTTCTTCTCTTTAACTATATTTTATTGATTATGCTGCTACAGTTGTCCTATTTCCCCCCCTTTATTCCCCTCCACCCTGCACACCCCCTCCCACCCACACTCCCCCTCCCTTCCTTAGTTTATATCCATGGGTCATACATGTAAGTTCTTTGGCTTCTACATTTCCTATACTATTCCTAACCTCCCCCCGTCTGTTTTGTACCTACCATTTATGCCACTTATTCTACCATTCTCCACTCCCCTTCCCCCCTGATATCCCTCCAGGTGATCTCCGTTTCTGTGAGTCTGTTCCTGTCCTAGTTGTTTGCTTAGTTCATTTCTGTTTTTGTTTTTGTTTTAGGTTCAGTTGTTGATAGTTGTGAGTTTCTTGTCATTTTACTGTTCATAGTTTTTGATCTGTTTTTTCTTAAATAAGTCTCTTTTGCATTTCATAGAATAAGGGCTTGGTGATGATGAACTCCTTGAACTTGACCACATCTGGGAAGCACTCTGTCTGCCCTTCCATTCTAAGTGATAGCTTTGCTGGATACAGTAATCTTGGATCTTTGCCTTTCATGACTTGGAATACTTCTTTCCAGCCCCTTCTTGCCTGCAAGGTTTCTTTTGAGAAATCAGCTGACAGTCTGATGGGAACTCCCTTATAGGCAACTGTCTTTTGTCCTGCTGCTTTTAAGATTCTCTCTTTATCTTTAATCTTGGGTAATGTAATTATGATGTGCCTTTATGGGTGCTTCCTTGGGTCCAACTTCTTTGGGACTCTGTGAGCGTCCTGGACTTCCTAGAAGTCTATTTCCTTTGCTAGATTTGGAAAATTCTCCTTCATTATATTTTCAAATAAGTTTTCAGTTTCTTGCTCTTCCTCTTCTTTTTCTGGCACCCCTATGATTTGGATGTTGGGATGTTTAAAGTTTTCCCAGAGGTTTCTAAGCCTCTCCTCATTTTTTTTGAATTGTTATTATTTTCATTTTGTTGTGGTTGAATGTTTATTTCTTCCTTCTACTCCAAACAATTGATTTGAGTCTCTATTTCCTTCCTGTCACTGTTGGTTCCCTGTACATTTTCCTTCATGTCAATTATCATAGTCTTCACTTTTTACCTCTGTTTTGTGACAATACTCAACCAATGCTGTGAGCATCCTTATTACCAGTGATTTGAACTGTGCATCTGATAAATTGGGTATCTCTTCATTGCTTAGTTGTATTTTTTCTGGAGTTTTGAGCTGTTCTTTCTTGTGGGCCACTGTTTTTTGTCTTGGTGTACCTGTTATTTATTAATGGGGGGAGCCTTAGGTATTCCCCAGGGCGGGGCAACCCACTTGGCTGCATTGTGACGCTGTATGTGGGGGAGGGGTCCGAGAGAGAACAATGCCCCTTGCTCAGCTCTCAGCCAGCTTTCAGTCACTTCTCCCACTACCCACAAGCAAATTGGGCTCTTCTGGTGCTGATTCCCAGGTAGGTGGGCTTGTGTATATTCTAGGACCCTATTGGTCTCTCCAGCAAACTCCTGTGAGGCTGGGAGTTTCTCCTGCTGCCACCTCAACCCCCATGAGTGTTTTCAGAGGTTTGAGGCTTTATTTGCCCAAGCTGGAACCCTGGGTTGCGTGGTCTGTTTCGCTCCCCAATTGTTGCTCCTGGTTTATCTGCATGTAAATGTGGGACCACCCTTTCCACAATTCTCAGCCTTGCCAGGACCACCAGTTGCCATCTTGCCTGCCAGCCAGAGCCTTGCCACAAGTCTTCTTTGCCCAGTTGCCTGTCTCTGCCCCTTCTACCAGTCTGGATGAATGTTTCTTTTTTAACTCCTTGGTTGTCAGACTTCCATACAGTTCAATTTTCTGGCAGTTCTAGTTGTGTTTTGTTTTTAAATTTGTTGTTGTCATCCTTCTTTTGGTTGTGCGAGGAGGCACAGTGGGTCTAACTATGCCTCCATCTTGGCTGGAAGTCCTACATATTTATATTTCCAAAAGTGAGTTCAAAGCCGAGGAAACCCTTCATTGGGAAGATTTTTAAAATGTGAAACTGTTCCCCAGTTTTTGAGGGTTTCTGTAAGTGAATTTTTGTAAGGGTCATACAGTGTTAATGCCCACAAAATTATGTAAATAAAACATCTGTCTGGATATACATTAATAACTGCTCTTCGCTATTGTGAGTATCTTTCACAATTGAAGTGATTCAGAATAGAAGGTCTTTGCTAAATGGTCAACTTTCCTTCAAGATTGCTGTGGGCGTGTGCCTGATGAGCTGCTCACTCCATGGAGAGAAGCTCTGCCATCTCCTTGTTGGTTGCTTGTACTGTCCTTCACATTTGGTCTGTATAGTTTCTTCCCAGGAATCTTTGAAGTCATCTGTCCATTCTGCGAAGGTCAGATTGGCTCAAATTAGATAATGTTATCTTAACTGAGCCTCGTAAATTGTAGTAGGTCCTGGTACGCTGAAAGCAAAGGTAGGAAGGAGGACTTAGCTCTGTTGTGAGATGTTGTGGGACATGCCTCTTCTGTTAGCCTGTGTCTTGCATGACTGTCAGACCCAGGGATCCTGTTAGGAAAGTGCTCTTGTCAATGTTAAATGCCAGTGAACTTTCTCATATTTTAGCCAGCAAAGAATTAAGATAGCAATGGTAATGGAATTTTCCACCCCAAAACATGCCTGGTTATTTTCAAGAAACAAAAGACTCAGGAAAAGGCTTTGGACTCTCTCACTAACTGCTCCCCAAAATTTAGGGCCTGCTCTGGGAAGGGTGTTTTATCATAGGTAACTATGATTTAATATGAACTGGTGTGGTAGACAGGGAGGAATCTAGCAAGGTCCCTTTGAACAAAGTCCTCTCTGTGTTTGTTGTTAGAGATGGGCCAGAAAACATTTATTTACCGAACACTTACTGTTCTGTCTCCATTTGAATTGCCTTCCTGGCCTTTGAAGTCCCAAACCACTATCCTTCTACCCTTTTCTCCTTAGCCAAAGACGGTATATAAGCCTTAACTGCCCTATCTGTCCTTGGGTCTCATATTTTATGGAACCCTTGTATGTACATACATAGTAAGTTAGGTCATTTTCTCCTCTTAATCTGTCTCATATCAATTTGATTATTAGTCCGGCCTGAAGAACTTGGAGGGGTAGGAGGAAAATTATGTTTCTCCCACAACAGTAATAAAAGGTTTTTCCATGTCCGAATGGGTTGTGGTGTGCCCCTCCTGGGATTGGTACACCCACCGGCAGGGCTCTGGCTGCTGACCTTTTGTCCCCTTCATTATGGTGCTTTTCTTGGCTTAGTTTCCTGCAGACAGGGAAGTTAGTTTTCGGTGTTTCAAATAACTAACCAAAAATATGGTCTAAACCAGATTTTCTGTGTTCTAGGAGCAAAGCCCAGAAGAAGAAAAGCCCAGGGATGGCGCAGCTCCTTTGAGTCACGGTAATGACCACCACCCTTTATAGTTTAATTCACAATGAACAACTTTTAAATGAAGCTTTTATTACATAGCTTTAGTTGTCTTAGTTTTATTCATTTAAGTCTATAATACTGTTTATCAACAGTGTGCTACATACTCTTCTGTGGACTTTATCAGTGTCATCTAAGATTTTCAAATTCTGCATGGGGCAAAAGAAGGTTTAGAGTTGTGAGTACGCAAAACATGGGGTTTATTCTTGTATTATTACTTATTAACTATTGTATTATTTTCCACATGAACTGTAAACCTCCTTTTGCCCCACCCCTAGGTATACATCAAGAAAAAGCTTGAAGCTCATAAGAGCTTTAAGTAAAACAACTTTTGATTTGTAAATTTTCCCTTTGAACAAGAAAATAAGAAATTCTGTTTATTTTACTTATAATTCTTCACTTCAGCTTTTCCCAGATTGGTTTACTGTTCTAGTGATAGCATTTGTGCTCTTTTGTTGAAGTCATGTTTTAGAGGAGATTTTACATTTACTCTGTGATGAATATCCCTTATTATGGTTATTAATATAGGTTTTGAATATTCAATTAATTTTCCAATGCTTTAAACTTAAATTAAAAAATGCAGATTTCCCTGGAATATATGTTCTATATATTTTATGACTATTGCTATACAAGCAGACAACTGTTACTAAACTTTTTGTAAAATGTAGTTGAATATCCAACATTTGTGCTGTTCTCCATGGGAAGAAAGCACAGAAATTTGATAATTTTTTTTAATAATCTTTTAAAGTATCTTAAGTGTTTGTTGAGTAAAGTTTTCTTTTTAAGTAATGGGTAAAGCTAAAAATACCTTGAATAAAATGAGAACAAGCAATTTAGGTTTTTAAAGATCATTTTATATTGCTTAGCCATTGGACACAGTATTGAAAATTTGTAGCCTTCTACCTAAGTGATTCTTAAAATAAAAATCTGCTATAAGAAAAACATGCTGCTTTAAATTTCTTCTTTTTCTTGTTGTCACCCCAGTCTGATCATGTTCTTTGTTAAAAAAGCAAAATAGAGTATGATAATTTGATAATTATGTAACTTAATGTTCATCTCCATTGAAATATACTTCAGTTATGCAACTCTGGAATTCCAGAAATAAATTTGGACTGTACCTGCCCTAACAGCAGGTGTTTTTAAAACATTTATTTTCTCCTTAGAGAGAGGTTGTGATTTATTACACTGTTGTTTCTTCCCTGCAGCTATATATTCACAGTAATGTAAATTGTTTGAGATTCTCTTATTCCATGGTTGAAGCATTGATTCTACAAAAGGAAAAGCAGAGTCAGGCCAGCCATTTAAGAATGTTTAGCCCTGGCTGGTGGCTCAGTTTGTTGGAGCGTCATCACGAACACCAAAAGGCTGCGGGTTTGATTCTCGGTTGGGGCGGGCACTGGAGGCAACTGATTGATGTTTTTCCTCTCACATCCTTGTGCGTCTCTTTCTCCCTCCTTTTCTTTCTAAAATCAATAAACACGTCCTTAGGTGAGGATTAAAAAAATGTTCAGTCTCTAAAACTAAGATTTTGTAGTAATTTAGTTTTTATAGTTTCATGGTAGCCAACTACATGTTTATCTTAAATAGTTTTAATGGAAAGTAACTTTTTGCTGTTGTTCTTCCACTGTCACACTTGTTTTATAGTTGTGGTTTATTCTCAAATGTTTTGCCCTGTGGTTTATTCTTCTCCAAATCTGATATTGTTGTCGTTGCTGTTTTCCCAGCTGTGGAACATACATAGCTCAGTGTTTAGAAGGGTGAGGTTTGGTTCATGTATAGAGATGTTACAAACTGTTAGTTGAAATGCAAATTGAATTATCGGAGGGTTTTTTGATGTAACTTATATTTTTACCACTTTTAGTGACTTAAGGGGTACTATTCCCTAAATTTCCTGTTGTCCTAGTTGTGCTGGTATTAAAATAGATATTTTTTCTCTAGTTTCAGGAGGTAATTTAATCTTTACTATAGGCTACTTGTAAGACAAAAAGGGATGTAATCATTTATCTTACATCTTCAAAATAATTACAAAAGAAAAATAAAAACTATGTACACATATATCTATATGTGAACAGAAAATTATACTGAAAAAAACTCAATTCTTGGTAGTGGTTTGATAAGAACCAGAACCAGGGTATTTTTTTGGAAATCATTACAAAATAATTTATTGAATGATCAATCTGTGTCACTAACATTAACTCCTTTGTTTCAGACAATGAAGCCTTCAGAAGCCATTTGATTTATTTAGGATAAAGTTTACTAGTTTATGGTGGATCCAGGATTTGAACCCAAATTTAGCCTATTAACTTACTATTTTCATGTATACTTTCTACTTTAACATTCTTCTTTCTTTGTAACTATTAAGACAAAAGTAGAAAAAACTGGGATCTTGCTGACAAATGGGTAGGGAAAGTAACTGCTAATAATTAAACTATTAATAGTGTCTAATATAGCCTTTGTTTCCTTGGGGCCTGCCTGAACTAGATTTTTCTTGATATAGTCATGCCCTGAGATTAATTCTTTTTGTTTCTTTTGGAAACTCTCTGAGCTTACCTGGTAATTAAAAATAATTAACAACTGTCATAGATATCCTTAAGAGAGAAGGTTTATCTCAGTAAGTATTATTTGTTAATAATTATGTTTGTTTAAATTCGTAGAATTGGTGTTGTCAGTCACTAGGTAATTGTAGACCTCTACATTTGAAGTCTCCAAAATAAAAACAACTGATTATGTCAATTGGACAGGTGATCTGACTTTTCTCCTTCTAAATTTTAAGTATTCTCTTTCACTAATGCTAATATTTGTTTGATTGAGTGTTAGGGCAGTGAGGTCTCTATAAACATAAAAACAGTAGAAGACATTATAAAGGACAATTGTAATTATAATAAACAAAATTAAAAAGGAAATAGCAAACAAACTAGCACATATTTGCCACAACTGCAACTGACAGAAGGTCTGTAATATATAAAGGAATAAGAAAAAAAAATCAGATAGCCTAAGATCTCAGTGCAAAAACATACAAAGGGTGTGAGCAGGTAATTCATGGAAGAGGGAATACAATTGACCAAAAACAAATATATTAAATGTATTTAGTCTCACTAGTGAACAAAGGTATTCAAATTTAAAAGTAATGATGGACAGTGTTTAACCTGCCAAGTAACAACACTTGAACAAACGTCACTGTCCCGTGCTGGCAGGTGGGGCAGGACTGGCGGGTCGGCGCACTGCCGCTGGGAGTGCAGGTCGGCTCTGCGGTTTTGGAGGTCAGATCGATAGTACTTATCAGGAGTGGTAAATTAACATTTCCCTCAACTCGGGAGTTCCACGCTTTGGAACTTCTCTTAATGAAATAAGCATGAGTGTTCAGTCTGTGCATATGACACTCACGGTACTAGTTATAAATGGGGAGAAGTTGGAAGTAATGTAAATGTCCAGCAAATTTGGAATAAGTAAGACATTGTGGTAAAACTCTGTGTAGACAGCTCTGTAGTCACTTAAGTGCTTTTGAAGAACTTTCAAAAGGGAAAGCTTATGATTAACATCAAGAGAAAAAGAGAACCCAGGGGATTAGTCTCGGTGTTGGTTGAAAAAAATCACCTATCTATTAATAGAAAGGAAGGTGTTAATTGTTATCTCTAAGTTGTGAGATAAAAAGTATATATTTATATTTTCAAGTATTTTTTACAATTAGTATGTAATCGTATTACAGCCAGACAAGTTTTTTAAAATAAGTTTAGAAAGTTCTGAACATTAAAACTTCAGTTTGTGGAGTGGAGGGTATTGTTGGAATATCTGATTTTAGTATTTTTTGTAAGTAAACTTCTATTTTGGAATAATTTTAGATGTAGGGAAAAGTTGCAAACAGATAGTTCTGTATCACCCAGTTTCTCCTAACATTAATATCTTCTATGACAATAAGACATTTGTCAGAACTGAGAAATGAACACTGATGCATCATTAGCCATCTTTAGTCAAATTTCACTAGTTTTTCTATCTATTGCCCTTTTTCTGTACCAAGAGAGCCCAGAATATTACTTTGCATTATCACTGCATGTATTTCTTTAACCATATAGTCTCTTATCTTGTTCTCTCCTGGCTAGAAGTCACCCGTATCTTCCATATTTCTTGACAGCTACAGTGTTTCCTCACTTGCCCTCTACTCATCCAGTCCTCACCAGCTGGCTTCTGCTCGCAGCCATTCCCTGAAGCTATTCTTGCTTAGCTCACCAGCACTTCGCTGGTGGTTACGAACATTTTGTTGATTGAAGGAAATAAGCGACCTCCCAAATCAATGGAAGAATATATGACTTATTTTTCTTACTCTTTAATTTCACATAGTCATTAAAACTGAACTCTTCTTTGTTCCCTGTTGTTTAGCACCTCACTCTGTAAGTCAGTCAGTCTAGAATCCTGCCTTGATTTCTCTCTGATTTACCCCTGAACCTAGCCAAGCAGTTTTCAATTATGCACATCCTTCTTGATATCTCTCAAATCATGTCTCCCAACTTAGAGCTGTCACTGGTCACTTTTTAATTGTCCAGTCTTTTCATACTCACTCTTCCCCAGCTAAAATTTACCTGAAGTTCTGTTAGTAGAGTGCCTCCTTTCTTTTCTCTGGAATACCATGAGAGGCCTCTCACCACCTGGCACTTGCCTGTCCCTGCCACGAGCTCCCCCTGCCCCTCATTTTGCTCCAGGCAAATAGAACAGTACAGACCTTGTGGTTTGAATGGCTGTTTGTTCTGCCTGGAGGGTTCTTCTTCTGACCTATCCAAGTTCTTGGCTCCTTCAGAACCTCATTATCTTCGGTACTTTTCCTTATTTTGTAGTATTTTTCTTCTTACTCCATTTTTTTCTCAGCATATCATTAGGCATTTGGTATTTAAAAATTCAGCTATATAATATGCTATATCTCCCACTTACATTAGGTGTCTTTTAGATCAGGGGTGTCAAACTCATTTTCACTGGGGGCCACATCAGCCTCACGGTTGCCTTCAAAGGGCTGAAATAATTTTAGGACTATATAAATGTAACTACTCTTAACTGTTAAGGAGTGGAAATTACATTCGGCCCTTTGAAGGCAACCTCGAGGCTGATGTGGCCCCTGGTGAAAGTGAGTTTGACACCCCTGTTTTAGAAAGTCATATAATATGAGCTATTTAGAAAGTCCAATATGAGCTATTGTTTAGCATACTGGAGTAATCATTTACTAAACCTCTGAAGCATTAATTATCTAAATGGTCTAAAGAAGAATTAACACAGCTTTCAAAGTGCTTAACTTAGTTTTAGGGAGTAGTTTCTGTGCTGGGGGGTATGGCTTATTAAGTTATTCTAAAAGACTCAAAGAGGGCCTCTTGAGAATTATCCCTGAAGTCTCTTTTTTGGAGTAAACAGCTTACTTCCTGGGTGCAATGGCAGAAGTACTTTCTTGCAAAATAATTACGTATGTCAGCAGAACTAACGTCTGCATTTTGTAAACTTTATGAGAGATCTGTTCATTCTCACCAAGGTAATTTGTGACATAAGAATGAATATCAACATCAGAAAAGGGAAAACCAATCAATTTACTTTAGTCAGTTCTTATTATTATACATGGGATTTGCTATCATTAAATCACAGTGGAATATTTAGGCATTTGGATACTTTGAACCTGAAGAATTACATTTTCCTTGAGCCATGAAACTGTCACTGAGGATAAACAGGGGCCTTCTTTCTAAGAAGTGGACATTTTGTGGGGCAGCTTCAATAACTGAAGCAACCACATGCACTTTAGTAAAAATACTGTTCTGTAACAGATACTTTACAGCATATACTTTCAAATAATTTCTTTGCTCTTGATACTGATTTATAATGGTAATCTTTGAATTTAATCAATTTAGTTGCTAAACCTTCCTTGTGGTATTCTGTCACTACTGGGTGAATTTGTACCTCTATTCACATAGGGTCCCTCCTGCTTGAGTGTGGTTGGTAGGGTAATAATATGGGTATAATAATTTATAGTTTTAATTTGAACACTTCACCTAAAGTGGCATATGGTACACTTGAGTGTGTTATTGTTATGTTATAGCATTACATGCTTATGATTTCGTAATAAAAGAAACCAGAGACTTTGTAATAAAAAAAAGGCATTATTTGTGCCAGACCCTGTATACTCTCACAAAGGAAAGGAACACATTTGTTTTCTTCTTGGAGACAGTCAGCAGGTGATTATCAGTGAATAAAATTGTATAAAGCACAAAGATCAACCCATGTTGGGGGAATCCCCAAAAGTCTAAATTCAGGGTCAATTCTGAAGAACTGACATGTAGCCTTATTCAAATCCGTAAGAGCTTTAATAGGAGAAACTTACATACACGGGCAAGGCAGCTGCTCCCTGTGGTGGCTGGCTGGGAAAAAATCTACCCGTCCCTGGACAGGGTCTCTTTCTTTATAAGGGATTAATAGTAGAATCATATAGTATGTAGTCATTGTGGACAACCAGAAAGACCAGTGCATTCCTAGGTTAACAGATAACATCTGTCAGTTATCACAATGTATATTCATTAGCTTCCTTCCTGGGGGCATGACGTTTACCTTCGGGTGGCATTTCAGTTTTCTAGGTAGCCAGCCAAGCCTGAGGCTACACGGAGTTACGAGCCCAACATTTCCCAGAAACCTTTTCTGCTGGAGCCCCCTACAGGCAAGAACCTCTTTTCATATATCCTGTTTTATAAAAACCACTTTTGTGGCCATTTTGAATTCTTTATTATGAAAGTAGACACCTTATTAAAATTTTTGCCTCATTCAAGAAGTGGCTGTGAAGCCTTCAGATTGTTTATGCTTTCAAACCATCCTGCCTTGGCAGCACTAAATCCTGCCACATCTGTCATTAGAGGTCCCTGGTGATAATAAGAGTATTGGACTCTGAAAAGGGAACTGAGTACCTTGATGTTTGGATTCATTTAGCAAAAGAAACAGTCACTGAGCAGCACTTAAGTTCCAGTGGAGACCTCCGTGAAGAGTTCACATTGTGAGGGCCACCAGAGTTCCGAGGCAGGAGATGGGCTGCTGGCACCCCTCTCCTGCCCCGCGAACACGCCCCCTCCCCCAATAACTCCCGCAGGTGTTCCTGATTTTGTTCCCGAAACCAGAGACTTGTTGCATTTTGAAGTTGAATCAAAAGATTCTTTCCACTAACATGCTTTGCTCTTTTAAAGCATATTTGATCTTTGTTGATCATAATTACCTTTTGTTACTGAGATTAAAGCTGCAACTTAGAGGGCATTTCAGTATTTGTTTGAATTTAAAGTGTTTCATGTGAAATATTTCATTTGGACTATGGGCCGATTTGCTGATAACTATTTTAAATGGCTGCTTCATTTCCCTGTGTTCTCTTAGCACTGTAGATTGAAAGTATTCTTCTTTTTTAAAATACATTAAAAAAATTTGAAACTATGTCAAACTTATGGAAGAGTTTAAAAACAATACTAAGATTTTTTTTCCTGAATTAGAGGGTAAGTTTCCAACCTGATGCCTTATCACCCCGAAATACTTGAGTATGTATTTTCTATAGATAATAACATGTGCTTTATAACTATGGTGCAACCATTCAAAGAAGGAAATTTAACATTTATGCATTCTTGCCATCCAAGCTTTGGGCCCCCACCAGGTCTCACCAGTTCCCCCGATGATGCCCTGTATAGAGTAAGGGTCCAGTTGAGAACATGTGTGTGTTGCACTTAGTTGTTCTGTCTCTCCAGTCTCCTCAGTTTGGACCAGTTTCTCAGCCTTATCGGGACTTACACAAGTGTGACGCTTC
>PVKM010023593.1:0-21061 GCA_004027735.1 Carollia perspicillata | reverse complement strand
CTGTTGACTAATTTGAATTTAGAATATTATCTCAGCCATTAATTAGTCATTCCTCAAAACGGCCTGAGGGGAGAGATGAACGCACTCCCTCGGACAGCCCCGGTGCCCCACGGAAGAGGCAGACGGCCGGGCGCACTCCTAACTGCCAGGGCTGAGCACATCCAATGAAAGACACGAGAGTGAAAATCAGAAAGAAAAACCCCCAGTGTTTCCGATTCATAAGCACTTGAGCTTTACTAAAATTTTATAGCATTGATTGGTCTTGAAAACATTTATAAATGCAACATCAGCTCTATTGCCACTTTTTACGGCAACCCAAGTATAAAATGGGCCGCATTGTGTATATGCTTTTAAAATGTTCACGGATTCCCCTAAAGGCACAGACAGAAGTATCACAGTGAAGACTGGGCAATAACCAAACAATAAATACTTACTAAATATCCACTGTGCACAGGGCTCTGGGCTGGAACAGGAACAAGGGATGAGGCAAGAAATCACACACCTACCACCACCTTCGCTCCAAGGTGCTTACAGTTTGTTTGATAAAGACGTCAGTCTAATGCATATGAAACTGAAGAGTGCCGTAGAAAAAGTGTCCCTTGTATATTCCCAGCTTTAGAATACACATTTTTTTCTACATCTTTCTCCACAAAAGCACAATTTTTTTGTAGTCATTTCATTAAAGTTGAAAGTGCTTGCTACACATGTTACTGCAGAAGGTTAGAAAACTACAGGAATTGCTCCTGAAATTATTTCTTTCATTATTTAAAGAATGCTCTCTTGAACTCTTTCTTTCGAGAAGAAAAATACAGAGGAATAATTTAAGAGAACACATTTTGAGTAATTAAAAACTTTCCTAGCTGGCCGTCATTTCCCACCACGCTAAGCCACCGCACAGAATAACTCGCTGTGGTCTTCTGAAAGACTCTTCTGTCTCGCTCACATAGGCGTGCTTGATGTTTTTAATGGGAGAGCACTCTCAATACCTTTCCAGGGAGTGTAAATCCTGTTTATACTCTTGTCTACCCCCGTTTATGGCCTCACAAGAATTTAGTCTGTGTTTTGAGCACACACAGACTGTCCCGATTCCCTTTTTTGGCTGGTAGAGCCTCTTCAGAACTCTTTAGGGGAGGAAAAAGCGGCTCTTTCTTCCTTGATTCCAGGGCGAAATCAAAAATGAAAATAACAGATTGAAACGGCCCAACCTCCTTCATGTCACTGCCGACTCCTCATTCAAAGAGGTACTCGGGACGGCAGGTGGAGTTATAATTATAGATTTTAAAAAAGCCCCATCAGCAGCTGCTGCTCCTGTTTGTTCCCGGCTATAACTGTCATCAGTGGGCAAATTGGCATAAACAGGCCTCCACAAGTGGAAAATCATTTAACCCCTGTCCTTGTCTGGGTCCTCTCAGTGGCCAGAGAGCAGAAAGGCAATCTGACTGTACGTGAGCAAAGGGTGAAACCGATTGTGCCACACCAGCCTGGAGGCACCTGTTCCGGGGGAGCCTGAAGATCCCTTTCCTGCCGGAGACTCCAAATCAAATAAATAGGTTAGTGCACAGAGAGTATACATCTGCATTTTAATTCTGACCTGTACTCTATCTGATCTTTGGTTTTCTGACAGAGCTCACTGAGAAGGATGAACTGTTCCGTAAAGGAAAGCTATTTGAGGACTGTTATTTAAAACTGCTATGAGAACAAACTGTGGAATGGGCTGAATATCGTAACGGTCCTCTCCCAAGCGGGGCTGTATTCACATTAGACACATAGAGAAGGTAACGATGGAACTGCGAAACGGGCTTCGCAGCACGAGTCCCACCCTACTGCAATGCCACTCACTCGTGCCAAAAGACCCTCGGTTTGTTTTTTTTTAAATTAAAATCAGTCATGTTGAAGGCTTATGTTTGTGATTACAAAAAAAAAAACACTGTGAATGTAGTTCCCGAGTTTTGTTTCCTTAGGGAAGTTGGCAAATTAGAACTGCATTGTTTCCTTAGTTCTGAATAAAAGCAGAACATTCTCTTGTTTATACTAAAATGTACGCTACAGGCTACTTTTTACAAGAAGTTGGCTGTATGATTTATTTCTTGTGTCTCACACGATGCTACTTAAAAGCTCTATAATTTCAGTCTACGTAGCTCCGTAGGCTCCCCTCGCAGATCCCTTTGAGAAAACCAAAAGGTTTCAAAGAAGTCTCATTTTATCGGTGTGTGCTCCGAGTTAGAGAGCAGGATTTACAAACAAAGGTTAACTCTGGGCCACCTTCTCAAAACCCGAATGCTTAATCTCTTGGTGAAAAACAATGGACTTCCAAAGAGTTTACTGAAAACTGAGCTTCGGGGCCCAGTTCTCACCCTACCCCATCCCTGGGACAGATCCAAATGGAAAGAGCCCTGAAGAACGACGGCCTTGTTTTCCTCAGCTCCAAACACAAAGTGAGCTATCCCTGAGCATTGTGTGCGGCACTTCTCCATGGGAAAGCACGCCTTTCTCAGTGTCCCTGCAGCCCAGCATTTTGTCCCCCTTTTGAAGTTCCTGGAGTGCTCACTATGCACTCGGAGCTCCATTAGAGAGACACCCATTCCCGACTGAAATCGGCAAAAATAACCCTTCAGTTAAATTTCTACAAGGGGCTTGTTTTTTTCTAACAGTATCTCCTGATTAAAAAAAAAAAAAAAGCCATAACTTCCCTTTAGGAAGTTTAAGCATGAAATGAATACTTCTTTACCTACTTTAGCAAAGAAATCCCCAAAGAATAAGTTTGGCTACTGCTTTTGAAACTGTCAGTCAATATAGCATATCAATACTCTAAATCTTCCTGTGGGTTAAAAAAGTCTATGATAGGCAACATCACAGCATATCTCACATACCTCACTTAATCATTCAAATATTTTTAGAGCAATGGCTGTATAATCTGAAAATTATACTCAGAAGTTAAGGCAAGCTTACAATTTCTAAAATAATTCTTTACAGAATTGCTTTTCCTCCTTTCTTCTACTAAACCATTTAGTACTACGGTGGTGGTCACCCCCAAATTCCAAATTGTACAAACTGAGAAAGGCCACCAAAGGGGAGCTGGCTGGCTGGTTGCTGGTGTGGGTTTCCTGTGAATTACAGATTTATGCTTGGTCTTAAACATGGCTTCTTACTTGTATTTTGTCTTCTTGCTCTTCTAGAAAAAAAACAATCCAAGATGACTGTCACTTACTCCAGTAAAGTAGCCAATGCGACTTTTTTTGGATTTCATAGGTTACTCCTCAAGTGGAGAGGCAGCATCTACAAACTACTGTACAGGGAATTTATTGTTTTTGCTGTGTTTTACACAGCAATAAGTTTGGTGTACAGGTACTTTCCTTTGCATGTCTCCTTAAGTGGCCGTCAAATATCAAGTGAGAATACAGTCTCAGAAATCTGAGCCCTGCGGTCGCCGCTGACCTTTGCGCGTACGTTACCTTCCTTTGCATGATCCTCTCTGTGGCCTCCTTCTCCCAGGACAGGGCAGCGGGACCGACACCCACCATTTTTAGGACGTTAAGTAGACTCTAACCGTCATGTTCAAGTGGTTCTCATTCCAGCCCCACACGCAGTGATCGTGCTGAGCTGTTAGTCATGGGTCAAGAATGTTGCTATAGGCACAGACAGGTAGAGTTATACTTCGATCTTTGCTACATAGGGATTTTGAGTGGCAAAGTCTACAAATGAATAATTACGTGTGCCTCTCTCAACTGTGTCCCTCATAGTTTGAATTCGTGATTGGAAAGTGTGCAGCAACTGCCTGTGTAACTGGCATGTTTGCAAAGAATGCCTCTCAGGCGTGCACACCTGACACGGGCACTTTCCTTCTTGTTGCCTGGAATGACAAGATCTTGTCCAGGGTGGTGCCCACCAGCCTTACCACAACCCCAACTAAAGAAAAGTCCTGAAAACCATGGATTTTCTTTTTATCTTC
Organism: Carollia perspicillata; assembly: GCA_004027735.1. Taxonomy (NCBI): domain Eukaryota; kingdom Metazoa; phylum Chordata; class Mammalia; order Chiroptera; family Phyllostomidae; genus Carollia; species Carollia perspicillata. The sequence continues at coordinate 17,112 of PVKM010023593.1, read as the reverse complement.
TGAATTTGGGGCATGTCATATTCACAAAAGGAGATGATAGTTATTCTTCATAACCACAACTTATGCCTGTCAGACTGACAGAAAATGTGAGCAATATTATGTCCAAGAAATACTTTTATGACTAAAAATTCTACTTTTTAAAGAGATTTTATTTATTTACTTTTAGAGAGAGGGGAAGGGAGGGAGAAAGAGAGGCAGAGAAACATCGACGTCTGAGAGATACATCGATCAGTTGCCTCTCGCATGTGCCCCTGTGGGGGACCAGGCCCGCAGCCCAGACATGTGCCCTGACCAGGAAGAGAACCAGCAACCTTTCACTTTGTGGTACGATGCCCAACCAACTGAGCCACACCAGTCAAGGCTAAAAATTATATTCTTAATAAAATTTTATGAGCATTATAAGAGACAAGCTGTATGAGTTTTTTAAATTAAAACTGGTTGCATACATTCCTTCCCTGGGGAGGAATTAAAACTTGAAATAGAAAGCTAAAGGTTTTTGAGGCTGTATTTCCACCTTTTCTATGTACATCAGTTTGTTATTCTTCTTCTGCGTACAAATGAACAAACTAGAATAGCATTGCTCTCACCTACATTCTTCCTTGCAGCAATAGGCCCCATCTGAAGATGAGGGGTGTTAATTTGGTTGAGTGATAATTATCAAAAGCAGAATAGAAAGATCTATTTAGCTAAATATCCAAATCACTCTTCCAAATAAATGTATATATGGGTATACATTTTGGCAAAAAGTTTTTAAATGGAATGTTTTATTAAAAACCTCTAATAATTTTTCAGATCTGTCTTACAATACTTTTTGTCAAGTTATTTATGTGTTGCCTAATCCTTCAAAATACAAGACGGTGGCAGACACATGATGTTGTCTCAATTTATTGGTACTAATACGAATTTATTGCTGCTACCGCTGCTTAGGATAAAGTAGCCCTCGGAGCAGTTGCACTGTAGCCAGAAATCCTCCGTGGAGCTTCAGCCTTTGCTCCACTATCTTACGTGCACCCCACAAAGTGATACGCGTGATCTTTGTAAAGGCCAAAGGGTGCTTATACTGATAATAATAGCCATTATTTAACTCATTCTTCATTTTTTTAAGTCCAATCGTGAAAGCTTGTTAAAATAGATCCTAATATCTTCATCAAAGGAATACTGAGAACTATAGGCTGAATTTGTCAAGGAAGTCAAACGTGTAGAAAAATATAGACATAGTTTCGGTCTCACATCTACGGATGCCCTAAGTTTTCTGGGTCCTATTAAAAGTAAATAAATATACTTATTGAAAATCATAAGAGAGCACAAGAATTCATTAATTTGATTGTATCTCTTCCCATTTGTTGTATGGATTTGGCAAAATAATTGCTGCACTTACTTTCTAACTAGTAAAATTTCTATGTGTCTATTAGCCAAATATTTTTCCTTTAGCCAATTATTAATAATAACAACAATCACTTCATTATTAAGTACAGTATCCTATGTTATGTTGTTTTATATAACATATTCTTTAATCTGCACAACATCCCCAATGCATCGATGTTATTATCCCCATTGACACATGAGACATGGAGGCTCACAGAGATTTAAAAATGTGCTCAAATGCTAAATCTGTAAGTGGGAGATCCGGAATTCAAACCCGGCTCCCCCTGACCCTGTGGTCTGTGCTTCCACAATCAAATCCTCCCCAACAACTTCTATTTGATTATCGAAAGCCACTCCGGCTGTAACTTTTCATCCGCATGCCCCTGACAGGACTGTGCAAACAGGTGATGCCTCCTTGTCAGCCTTTCCTGACTTCCAAACTTCTGACACCTCCTCCCAAGCTGAGGCAAGAACTCCAAGCCCCCTCACACCCCATATCCCGCACCCCTTCTTCGTCAGCACCAGCTCCCATTTCTTCATCTGCGACCCGAGTGTTGGCTCCCTCTTACCTCATTATCCCTCTGCTTCCTTTATCGAAGTCCTACTGACCCAAAAAGGCCTTTGAACTATGTTAACACAGATTTTTCCAAGGGAGTCCTTTCTCCTTTGGAATAGCTACACTCATTCATTGATGCGAATTCATCTCTGTTGCTTTGCTTTCCAGATTTTGATCGTTATTATTAACCGGCCTTGAGACATTCCTTCTGACTCTGAATCTCCTCCCTACAACAGAAATATCCAGAATAGTCCTAGTAAATGAATTTATGTTTAACAACACTATGAAATGGGTTTGGGTCAGACCTATAATATAAATTTTAATATTTATACTATATTGATATAAACCCACCAAATATAATGATAAAAATTTCCACTTCTAATTATTATATCTGTCATATTTTAAATAATTGCAGGGGTTTTTTTAAGTTATAATATCCCTTGAAAAATAACACAGAAACTCAAGAATTTGCTGAGTAGCATATTCAGGAAAAAATAAGATCAAGATGTCAAATTCAGGGCTATTATTTAGTAATAACTTAATAACTGTAATCCTCTTAATCAAGACACTCCTTTTTTTCCCTCGAGTATACCTGATGAATGATTGAAAACCAAACTTTTTTATGAGGTATTGTGCTCCAAATCCAAAGCGTTAATCATATAAAAGTTTAAATATATAAAGTATTTAAAAATAAATGTTTAATGAATCTGTCTAATGGCCAACAACAATTATGTACTACAAATGCTAGTACTTGAAATATTCAACTTTTGAGACACATCAACTTAGTAGAAAAGAAAAAGTTATTGCTCCTTAAAAAATTATTTGTGCTTAATTGTTTGCACTGAATATCACTTGCAAAGCAGGTGAAGAAGTATAATATCATAAAGGGCTGTGCATTTTATTTTTGCTCCAGATTGTTACTTACAGGAGCCCAAAAACGTTACTTTGAAAAATTATCAATTTACTGTGACAGATATGCTGAACAAATTCCAGTAACCTTTGTGCTTGGTAAGTATAGGTGACACGCAGGCTGCAGCCACCCAGCTGTCTCCGTTAGGATGACGCCGATGACTCTGCATGGGAGTGCTTCCGAGCTGCGAGGCATGCCTGCAAAGCCACCGCTTGCAATAGAACAAAAATCTTCCATAAGGTTCGCCTTCAAGGCTGCTTTCGCTACATTAACACCAAACAAGTTTGAGGTAATAATCTGCTCTTGAACGATGAAGCTTTCTCTTCACTAATGCTCCACTTTTGCTGTCAATATTTGAGTTCTAATAGCCGCTTACTGGGTGCCACGGCATTGCCAGGCACGAATTACATTGATTTTTCTGGAGGGCAAAAATCATAAGGTATGGATAACAACATATTTTTACACCCCAATCCCCAAAAGGCTAAAATTCTGCTAAAAGCATCAGTGTTGACGTGTCCGCTCCAGGAAATGGCTTTATAGTCTTCCTGTTATTCTACAGGGTTTTATGTCACTCTGGTAGTGAACCGATGGTGGAACCAGTTTGTGAACCTGCCCTGGCCAGACAGGCTGATGTTCCTCATCTCCAGCAGCGTCCACGGCAGGGACGAGCACGGGCGCCTGCTCAGAAGGACCCTGATGCGCTACGTCAATCTCACGTCCCTGCTCATCTTCCGCTCGGTGAGCACCGCCGTGTACAAAAGGTTCCCGACGATGGACCACGTGGTCGAAGCAGGTATTGTGAACTGGCCTTTCCTTCCATGGGCTCCCCTCAGCGTAGATGGGAATGTGCCCCCATTCCTTTGAAAACATCCTTTTATTTAGGTATTCAACAAGAAACATTTATTGATTACCTACTGTGTGCCAGAAACAGTTTTAAGAGGCAAAAATGAGTAAAGCATGGTTCCTGCCCTCAAAAAGTTTACTTGGGGGGGGAGGGGAGCAGCAGCAGTCACGTGGCCTTTAGGTAAATATAATCACTATAACGTTTATTTAAACCATCTATAATATTACCTTACATTTTCTACCCCTTCGCAGTTTGTTCATTTTCATGAATATTATTTCCCTTGGGCCTTAAAAAAATGAGAAAGGAAGGAAAAGATTCAGAGAGCTTATGATCTGTCCGGGGTCACACAGCACACAGTTGTCATTCAGGCTCAGGACTTCTAAACCAATACTTTTCCCAAAACATAAGGAGATTCTGGTAGGAGCCAGCGGTGTGGGTTTTTATCTCGGCAGACCCTGAGAGGCGGCAGTGACAGGCCGCCTCCGTGTGGGTCTGCTGTCTCTCCTCTCCCTCAAAGTGGACGCAATTACTCTACCTGGGCTCCTCCACACACTAAGCTGAGTACAAATCATGTTGGAAGGACGATCCTCCTCGGCGTGTTCATGTTCAGTGAAGAAGCTGTTGGTTAAAGCAGCCTTCAGTGGGGCGAGGTTTAAATGAGATCATTCTCAGCATGTGCTGAATAGATGTTGGCCATTGTGCCAGGTGCTTGTTAATAGATCTAGTAGTTTGTTGAAAGGGATTAATGAGTGTAGAGAAGATAAAAGAATCATGCAACGATGCCATCTTTACATTGAGTGTGCTCTCAAATTAGGTTGCTCTGTCTATTCTCTTCCTCTGAAATGTCCTCGAAAGTAGTTATTCTTTAAGAATAGTATTTTGTGTTTGTTTTTGGAGGGTTTTTTTCCTGGCTTTTCTTTGGTTTGGCTTTGCCTTTTTAGATGGACAGTGTAGACAGTGACTGAGAACGCAGAGGAGGAGTTCAAGTTCTCACCCCTCTCCTTACTTACTGGCTGCATGACCTTGGATGAGTTACTTTCTATGCTTCAGTTCCCTCATCCATAAAATAAGTTTATAGTAATTCATAATACCACCTATTTCATATACCTCATTGGCTTGTTGTGAACATTAGTAAGTTCACATTTACAAAGGGTTTAGGGACATACCTGGCGTATGATAAATGTCACCTGAGTTCTTGTTAGTAATACTGAAATCATCCAGTACAGCAGCGTGACATAGTCCTTTGGTCACTTTAGAAGACTCATTTGCTGTGGCATCCCAGGTCTTCTTGAACTAAATGACCAGAAAGTTGGGAAAGTCAAGGTAGAAATAATCAGGAGGGGTGCAGAAGATACTGTTGGGGTAACAGATCTGAGAAAGTAACAGGATGCAATGAGTTAGTTAAAAAATTCAGGTGGATGTTACTAATGGCCTGGTGAATGCACAGCTGTAAATGTCTTATGATGTAAAACCAGTAGGAACTTTAAACAAATTAACTAGGACACCTCTTCCGAATTTAAAAGTTGAATACTTCTTTAGAATGACCAAGTCAAAAATGCTACGTGATAACTTAATTTTCTTACCCTAATATCTATAGGAATCAAATGCAATAAGAATTACTGCATCTGAAGGAAGACCTAAAAATAAATGAGAAAGGTTAGACCCATTCCGAAGTGATGAGTGAGAGCTAAACTTTACTTGGAAGAATAAAGGTGATATTTCTCTAGTCCCGATGCATCCTTGAAATGAAGGGAGTGCATTCTGACAGGAACCAGACACCAGGCCCAATTCTCAGAACGAATCCTACCGTGTTAGCGTCATTTCATATTAAAAGCAAATCAGGAGGAAGCCAGCATGGCTGGCGATGGAGCGGTCTGGGGGCCTCCAGTCAGACCTGAGCTCAGGAAGGCTGAGCGAGCTGTATGCAGGTCCCGGGGCAGGTAGAGAGGGAGAGGTGAGTAGGAGAATGACAAGGTTGCAGTTCCTTTAGGTGTAAGTTTTATAATAACAAAGCATATTCGTTGTCGAATTTGTGCAAATGCCCATCATGTATGGCGTCTGCCCATTTTTGCTTCCTAAGGCAGTTGGAATATTGGAATATTGGAATACCCGCAGCCATTCCAAAGGAGTCTGGAATCAGTCATTTACTCCTTTAAGTGCATTTAAACCAGGGTGTCTCAAGGTGTGATCCACAGACCCACAGTTCCTTTACATCTTGAATAACTTGAGTGGTTTATTTAAAATGCATGTTCCTGGGCCCCATCTCAGACCCACTGAATCAGAACCAGTGGATTTAAAGCCTAGGGAACCTGCATTTAAACATGCTCGTGTGCTGCTGTGTTATACTCTGAAGTTTGAGAGGTATTGAGTCTCTTCTGGGATGCTTACTTTTGAAAACCTGTTTCTCACCCCTGGGGTCAAAGGTTTTGGCAACCATCAAGTAATTCCTTACTATTAACAAAGTAGCAAGGATGAAGACAGACAGTGAATTAGGCCCTGGCCAGGTAGCTCAGTGGGTGACAGCATCGTCCCAATGTGCCAGGGTGAAGGTTCGATCCCCAGTTAGGGCACATACAGGCATCAACCAATGAATACGTCAGTAAGTGGAACAACAAATCAATGTTTCCCTCTCTCCCCCACACCATTAAAAATAAAATTTAAATTTAAAAAAAAGAAAGAGTGAATTCAAGGTCTCTGCCATGCTGGAGGCTCCAGAATTATAGAGGGGTTTTAAGGCAGCAGTCTGGTCAGAGACTACTGCCCAGAGGATTGGAATCAGACCTGATTAAACACACAAGTATCATTCTGTGTGGAGAGGCTGAAAGAGGAAAAGAACGAGGGGGTCTGAAGGGGGCTAAAGCCTTTGCAAGCGCCCTCTGGGGTCATCATGGATTATTGCAGGGAAAAGGTCCCTACTGCTTTCTTTTCATTCCTAAGTGTTTTCTTGCAAGAGCAGGAACAGGGGCAGTGAGACAGCTTGTGCCCCCAGGGGCGGGTTTGTGTGTCAGATGGCAGAACGAAGGTTTCAAGCCATGGCCCTTGAAGCTGAGGGAGCCACTTCAGAAGTGGGGTTCTTCCTGGCTGCTCCGCAGCCAGCCACATGGGTGGGCACCCACGTGCACGGGCCCCTCTCTGTGCAGGGGCAGCCTCAGCTCACCTGACTTCTTGCTTCTTTCCCCAGTAGAGAAGGCTGACTCAGTCTGCACGTGGGGTCAGTTTCCAAGCCCTCCCATTGGCCACACGCCTCCAACACTCTCTGACTGTCTTTTGCCTGTGCCAGTGTTTCTGGGAAGAACAGGAAGTCCAGGGATGGAGTTAAATATTTGGCAGATCCCCTGAGCCCAGAGCCAGGACACCTGCCCTGCTGGAGGGTAGAGAGGGCCAAGAACTAAAGTTCAGGGGCACCAAACTGGCGAGAGCAAAAGCAGGACACGAGGGTAAGGGCACAGAAAACACCACTTGTCAGGTGACGCCCCTACATAATATCACTTGTCTGGAAAAGTACCTGTTCTCAAACTTCAGTGTGCATTAAATATTACTATAAATCAATATTGCTAAACATGTAGATTCTAAAATACCCTCCCCCAGAGATTCTGGTTGAGGAAGTCTGGGGTCAGTGAGATCCAGGGATGTATATTCGACAAGCTTCTGGATTCTTTGAGGCAGGTGGTCCCTGGATCCCACTCTGAGAAACAATGGGCTTTAAGGTAATCGGGGTTTCCCTCCAACCTCTTCTTGCTTCAGGGAGGGTCCCTGCCACAGAGATCCAGGGCTGGCCATGAGGCAGTAAGTGGAAGCACAGAGAGAATGAAGAGCAGCATCTCCTGTAGCAAGTGGCAGTCACCAGACTAAAGCCTGATGAGCTAGACGTCACTCACCTGCGAACCCTTGAACTTTGTGTGCTTGTAAGCTGGATGGTCATGTTATTTTTACTCTGGTAAATTAAAAGGACCAAAATGCATTCAACTGGGGGAATACATAGGCTTTGATGTTACACGTGAAATTTCTCAATTTAGAAATAAAAGTTTTTCATTTCTACTCAGGAAAATAGAAATATAACAATTAAACACTAAGTAATGTCTATTATGCTGAAAATTCCCTGAACTGGACTGTTGTCAAACAGTTATTTAGCAGAAGAATGGCAATACAGTCGCTGTTATCTTGCTTATGGGCTACGAACCTGCCCTGGAAAAATCTAATAATTCCAATCACCTGCCTTGGAAGCTGTCGCTCGCCCAAGTCAAGTCAGGTGCACCATTCCAGACCTTTGCTGATTCAAGTACGGCCTTAATCGGGTGCTTACAATATAGCATGACACTGAATTGGAATATTTTATCTAGTGTTTCACAGTGATCAGGGGAAGAAAAGGTTTCTCTTCAAAATTTACTCACCAGAGCACAAAGATAGACAACAGGAAATTATATACATTCCTCTAAAAAATTACTAAAGCTACTGCTAAATCTGCCATGTGTTTGCTCATTCAGCAGAGGTTTATTGAGTGTATACTATATGCCAGGGACTGTGTTGGGCACTAGAGCACAGCTGTAAGCAAGGACAGATATGGCTCCTGTCCTCCAGGATCAGTAGAAATTATTACAAATCTTTGCTTACATGGATCGCTTTCAGAGACGAGCACAAGTATAGTCACAGGTAATTAATTGCATATCTCTATATTGCATTTCTACGTCTCTAAGATAATTTCTTTTTGTGCCCATAAGAATGGTTAGAAGATAGTAAAATTTGAGGAAAGGGTAGTCTTTACTCTTCCTAAAGCCCTGAAATCTTCACATAAATTTCCTTGAGTTCTTCTCTGACTAGAAAGAGCTTGATGAAAGCTCTGTGATGAGAATATTTGTCAATGCTTATCGTTAACAAACATTAATACAACTAATCAAGCTCCCAATGGTCAAGTGGCTCTTGAGATAGAAACTTTAACTTTAGATGCACTGGCTGGAGGGCCAGCCCCATCTGAGATTCTGGCATATTTAGATCATTTTAATCTGTGACCTTCTCTCACCAAGTAAAACCAAATGGACTTGGTGCACTTCCTGGCCTGTGGTCTCCAGTTCAAGTTTCTCCTGGCACGTTGCATGGCTCTGGGGCATCTTGGGCTCTCTGAAATCTCCCACTGCTGTGTCACAGGAGAGATGATCAAGGGGACAGCGGTATTCACAGCTGTGCCAGGTTTCCCTCTGCTGGCTGTACTTTTACAGGCGGAGTCAGTTTCCCTATAGTCTCACATGACTTGAGCCCAAAACAGACAGAACGTCATCCGGTGAGTGAAACCTGACTCACCTATGCACACTTGCATTACACAGGAGAGAAAATGCACAGTAGAACTAGCCCTCCCTGAGTCATGCCGTGCACGGGCAGTCTCACTGGCCAGCGTTTGAAGGCTCCCCACAGTTCTGTTTTAGGAGTTAAATCAAGGCTATCCCCTCACCGTTTCTCAAGGTATGGTCATAGACGATATTCATTGAATTATCAAGGGTACATATTTCAATTGCAGGTTCCCAGGCAACCTACGGAATCGGAATCTCTGGGGCTTAAGACCTGGGAATCCACATTTTAAACGAACTCCCCAGCAGCACTGCAGGATGGCTGACCCAGACGAAAAGGCTGAAGTGGCCTGTTTGCCGTCCCCAAACTATGTTGCAAATTGGAATCACTTGAGATCTTTTAAAAATACTGATGTCTAGCTCCCATTGCCAGACATGAGGCTCAATAGAAATTGGGTACATCAGCAGTTTTTAAAGCTCCCCAAACCATTCTAATAAGCGGCAAAATTAAGGAACCGCCGCTGTAGGGTGCATCTGTTAAATCCTCAAAACTTCATGTGCAAATCGCTTCAGATCTGTTTACTGAGAGCAAATGAAATTCTCAACCACTTGGGCAGGTGTGTGATACTTCCTGTGTGTCCTGTGTATAAGGCAGTGAATTGCCAAACAGGATGCTAATTTAGGGATGGAGTATGGATGACTAGAGATGTTTTGCTCCAATCAGGAAAACAGAGGAGTTTCTCTGTCTTTGTTCAGCATTGCTACTCCAGAAACTGATTTTACCCAACCGTATCCTATTTTGAGCTTTTCAAACTGTGAGTTGTAATTTATTATTGGGTTCTTAAATCATGTTAATGGCTTACAACAAGCATTTTTAGTGGAATGGAATGGAAAAACATCAGAGAGAACATCGTGAAGAAGAGCCAGCCATTGTTTTGCGAGCCACCATATCTTACTGTGGCTCATAGTCAAAAATGCCTAACATACAGCCCTGCATGATGTCTTCACAATGTGATTCCATCTCGCAATCTCATTTTGCTGCCTCTTGATTTTCCCACTTGTCAGGGGTCTCTAAACCTCTACCATTGGACTTAAAGGACAACTGTAGTTGAATCTGGTGGCTTCATTCCATTCATTTGGAAAATACAAAGATGAAAATGAGCCGTGTTTGCTGTGCTCCTGGAAAAGTCGTCTTTTTGGGAAGGGCTCTGTTGCTGAGCGCACGACTTGCTCTTTCAGAAAGAACTGGCAACAAACCCATTTCGCCTTCACGTTCTGAGACACAGAGCTTTTAGCTCTGGTGATAGAGGCTCATTTGCACACCCTGCTTTAAAGGCAAAAACATCTGCTTTGGCTTCAACCGAGGAAAAATAAATGAACTGTACAGACACAATCTATGATAACTGGAATATTGTTTACCAATGACTTTAATTGGCCCTTTGGCTTGAGGACAATAAAATTTTGCCTTGAAGTAGCAGATCCCACTCCATCAAACCACAATTCAAGTTGCAAATAAATACAAACATATATACATGTATGCAGAAAATATGCAGATATTTTTACTACTCTGATTTGAAATATTAAGGAAGATTCTTTGGGATAAGTGGTAGGAAAATTGCTGAGCAGAGCTGAATCAGCCAGAAAGCTGGAAGGAAAGATTAACACGAGAAACTCTAGGCAGGTGCAATGGCAAGATAAAACAGCAATGTCAGGGGTATGGACAGGGCCTGAGGGAGCACGGCATGAAGACAGACGTGTGAAGGAGACCGGGCAGTGTGAGGACCAGCCAACTGACAGAGCTGCCGACCCGTAGCGAGTCAATACCTGTGGTGCGCATAGCCTCCGAGATGAGGATAATGACCACGTTCTGAAAAAGACCATCAGTTTCTGGTTCAAATGGCCTGAAGTGCTGATGAGGATAACACTTCATTCGATAGCAAATGCTCTTTGAATTGATTCGAGCAACAATCTGGAGATTTTCTTTCAATGCACCTAAAACTCGATTTCCAAAGATGGGGGTTGCTTTGGATACAATATGTGACCCTGCAGGGAATAATAAAAATTATTCTGCCTTTACACTCTCAGGGGACATATTAATGTCTGCTTAATCACTCATCTTTCACAGCAAAGTACTCAGCAAACTTGGGCTAACATTAACAACCACCGGCTTTCCTTGCTCTGCATGTCCCCTTCCCATCGGCGGTGAGTGTGCTATATGGTGGGGAGGGCAGCACTAGCGTTGGCGTTTGCACTAAAAACCTTTGCTCTTCAGATTTGCTTTTGGCTAAGAAACTAAGAATTTGCCAGCACAATTTGATCCATACTCCCGAATAAAAAGTTACCAGAGGTAACGTTATTCTTTGATTGAATGACCAAGATTGCAGCCAGTATATAAATGGGTTATTTTTTTTTAATTACACTATAATCCCAAGAATATGACTGTTAGATAATTGACATGAAATGTCTGAGAAGAGTTTCCAGGTAAAGGATGATGTGCTGCAACCAGTCTGCAAGCAGAGAGCCAAGGCAGGTCAAGTTTATCTATTAACTTCTTATAATAAGAATTAATCAGGCTCTGCAAGTCTTAAAAAAAACCAACAACAATTGCCTGACTCACGCAACAACTGTGAGACACACTGAGAAACAGGTAGAGGATTGTCGGGCTTATTTTTATTTCTGACCTCTGAAGGGAATCTCATGCCCCCAGTGTGGGCAGAACCCTTCTAAGCTAAAAGAACCTGATTATTATCTAAAACTAGTCTCCTGTTGGTAGATATTGGCTTTGTAGTCGTTACTGTTTATTTCAAGTACAAATAAACAATATTCAGTCAGTGAGGCAGGGGTTTTCAAACATTGCTGTAAGTCAGAATTTCTTCCTAAACCCAGTTTCATTCAGTCACCAAAGATTGAAAGGCTGATGCCTGGGCCTCACTCTACATCCGTCGAATCCATCTCTGGGAATAAGGCCAATGCCTCAGTATTTCCTAAAAGTATCCACATGAGACTCTAAGGTGCAGGCCTAGGGCCACAAGTCCTGCCCTGTTGAATGGCTTAGTAGGTGAGGGTGGGGCTCAGCCCCTCCGGGTCTAGGTGTCACATGTGAGTCCCATGCCCAAGATCCGTGGACCTTACTCTCAAACACACTGGCCTAGGCTGCATCAAAAATCTAGGTCACTCTGAAGCTCTATGAATTGGTGCCTCTCACCGTGACAGTCGCTTCCCCTTTGACTTCTTTGTGCTGTAATAACACCTCTTAAGTAAAACTTAGTCTTTAAACAGGATGGCCAGATTCATACGCTGATTAAGATGTTTAAGGATAAAAAAATGTATTACATTAGGGCAAAAGTAGATTTTTATCTAAACATGTTATCAGAATTTCATAAATAAATAATTGCATTGCTGAGGTGAAAGTAACTCAAAATTATTATCTCAGAGGATATTGGTTTTAGAAATAAACTTTAATTCAGAAAATATTATTTATACTAAATCATAATGAATATTTAAAAGCCCACTTAAGTCAAAGGAATAAGCTTCCAGGCCAAGATGTAGGCATAGGTAGATACACTTTGCTTCCTTGCACAACCAAAAGAAGGACAACAAATTTGAAAACAAAAAATAACCAGAACTGCCAGAAAATCAAAATTGTATGGAAGTCTGACAACCAGGGGGTTAAAGAAGAAACATTCATTCAGACTAGTAGGAGGGGAGGAGACAGGCAGCCAGGGCAGAGAGGACTCGCAGCAAGGCTGTGGCTGGAGGACTGGGCGGGTGAGGCAGCAGCTGACAGACTCATGGTCCCACATTTGTGTGCGGATAAACCAGGAGGAACAACTGGGGAGCGAGGCAGATCACACAACTCAGGATTCCAGCACAGGGAAATAAAGCCTCAAAACCTCTGGCTGTAAAAACCTGTGGGGGTTGCAGCAGCAAGAGAAACTCCCAGCCTCACAGAAGAGTTCACTGGAGAGACCCAGAGGGTCCTAGGACATAAACAAAGCCACCCACCTGGTAATCAGCACCAGAAGGGCCCAATGTGCTTGTGGGTAGTGGGGGATGTTACTGAAAGCTGGCCTAGAGCCCAGCAAGAGGTACTGTTCCCTCTCAGACCCCATCCCCACGTACAGCACCACAATGCAGTGATGTGGGTGGCCCCACCTGGCAAATACCTAAGGCTCCAACTCTTACAATGTAACAAACAACTGCACCAAAACAAAGAAATATTGCCCAAAGGAAAGAACAGATCAAAGCTATGAAAATAGAACCAAGCAGTGAAGAGACAGCCAACCTATCAGATGCAGAGTTCAAAACACTGCTAATCAGGGTGCTCACAGAAATGGTTGAGTATGATCACAAAATAGAATGATCTATTTTGTGAAAGGAAAAAGTGAAAGCTATGCAAAGTCAAATAAAGAAAAATATACATGGAACCAACAGTGGAAGGAAGGAAACCAGGACTCAAATAAACGATTTAGAGTAGGAAGAAATAAACATTCAACCAGAACAGAATGAAGAAACAAGAATTCAAAAAAATGAAGAGAGGCTTAGGAACCTCTGGGACAACTTTAAACATTCAACATCCAAATCATAGGGGTGTCAGAAGAAGAATGGGAAGAGCATGAAATTGAAAACATAATGAAGGAGAACTTCCCTAATCTGGCAAAGGAAATAGACTTCTAGGAAGGCCAGGAAGCTGATAGAGTACCAAAGAAGTTGGACCCAAGGAGGAACACACCAAGGTACATCATAATTACATTAGCCAAGGTTAAAGATACGGAGAGAATCTTAAAAGCAGCAAGAGAAAAGGAGACAGTTACCTACAAAGGAATTTCCGTTAGACTGTCAGCTGATTTCTCAAAAGAAATGTTACAGGTAAGAAGGGGCTGGAAAGAAGTATTCAAAGTCATGAAAGGCAAGGACCTACATCCAAGATTACTCTATCCAGCAAAGCTTTCATTTAGAATGGAAGGTCAGATAAAGAGCTTCCCAGACAAGAAATAACTAAAGGAGTTCATCATCACCAAGCCCTTATTGTATGAAATGTTAAAGGGTCTTATCTAAGAAAAAGAAGATCAAAACTATGAACAGTAAAATGACAACAACCTCACAACTATCAACAGCTGAACCTAAATAAAACAAAAACAAAAACAAACTAAGCAAACAACTAGAACAGGAACAGGATCACAGAAATGGAGATCACATGGAGGGCTATCAGTGGAGGAGAAGAAGGGGGGGAAATGGGGGAAAAGGTATAGGGAATAAGAAGCATAAATGGTCGGTACAAAATCGACAGGGGGAGATTAAGAATAGTATTGGAAATGGGCAAGCCAAAGAACTTATATGCACAACCCATGGACATGAACTAAGGGGGGGAGATGCTGGTGGGAGGAGGGTTGCAAGGCAGAGGGGAATAAAGGGGAGAAAAAAGTGGGACAACTGTGACAGCATAATTAATAAAATATATATTTTTAAAAAGTCAAAGGGATAAGTACAAGAATAGTCATGGCAGCATTATTTTTAATAACAAAAAATTTTAAACTACCTAAATATGTACTCAAAAGGGGACTAGTTAAGTGAATATTGTATACAATTAAGTAGGATGCAGCCATTAAAAAGAATGATACTGCTTTCTATATAGTAACAAATACTATCTCCTAGATATAACTGATAATAGAAGCAAATGGTAGATCCGTATGTAGTATAAAGCCATTTGTGTTTTTTTAAAAATGAGGCCTGCATGAACTTTGTGATATTTCTCTGGAAAGATATACAACAAAGCGGTCGTGGTGATTTCCTTCAGAGAGGGAAGCTCTGCGGCTTGGAAGATGAGACTCCCTGTCCCCATTAAGATTCCTTTGGGCCTTTCGGATTCTTGTGCTGTAACTAAGTCTGTGTAATCCAGCTATTTTTATTTTGTGTAAAGGTTTTATGACAGCAGATGAGAGAAAATTATTTGACCACCTCAAATCTCCTCACCTGAAATACTGGGTTCCCTTCATCTGGTTTGGAAATCTGGCCGCTAAAGCCCGGAAGGAAGGTAGAATCAGAGACAGTGTTGATCTGCAATCCTTGATGACTGTAAGTACATCGTAATTGGCCAAAGGAAAAAAGGCTAATCAGGGACCAACAGGGACCCGGGTGCGACCGCTAGACCAGGATGAATCCGTTTTGTTTCCTTCAGAGCCCTCAGTGTGCAGGACCTGAACCACTCGCAGGTTCTGATTCGGGCTGATTGGCAGTCGTTGCTAGGAAGCTCCGTATGAAACAGAATTAGGCTTGTAATATGCTCGTAAGAAAGTGTCCCTTCATTGACTCGCCAGGCCTGCCGAGGGCTCTGCAGGATCTGGTGCAGCCCTGGCTCCAGGGCCTCCCCAGTCTCTTCCCCAAACTGGGTATTTCAAGGTTAGGCCAGCTTTTCAGATGCTCCAGGAAATAACATTGTGTTTTTATTCAATGAGATAATGTTAAATTCACCCGAGAAACAAATTAATGTGAGGGCTAGAGGGGTTTGTGCCATGGTAGTCTCCTGCCTGGATCAGCCTAAGAGAAGTGAAGGATTTTAAAATAGCTCCCAAAAGAGTGTGAACTCTTCTTCCCAGTCTCAGATAATAATTTATGTGCAGTGTGGGGGAAAAAAAAATCAATGGGTACCAGCCCTTCCTGCTCCGAAGAAAGATAGATTTTCTGTCAATTATAAG
Source organism: Carollia perspicillata (assembly GCA_004027735.1). Lineage (NCBI taxonomy): Eukaryota > Metazoa > Chordata > Mammalia > Chiroptera > Phyllostomidae > Carollia > Carollia perspicillata. The sequence continues at coordinate 1,463 of PVKM010023593.1, read as the reverse complement.
CTTCTCATTTGGGGGGAATGAGGGTTAGGATGGATTTCTTTTCTCTAAGATCTATAGTAAGCATGTTTTCAAAAGAGAGAAACAACAAAAATATCGCATCTCCACATAATTTACCAAAATGGCTGGAAATGACTTGTTTAAAACATTAACCCCTGCCTTCCCATCACCACTTCAGACCAATGTTACGTTGGAAATTATGAATTCGGTAGGAGATACTTCTATAAAGTCTTGATTTATCTTAATAGTAAACAATATATATTCAAATGTACTTCTTTTTGTACATTTTTGAATGGCATTCATTGCTTGTCATTTTCAGAATTTTCCCTTGCGGTGGCCTTCAGAACCAATGTGTGAGCCTTACAAAGGCAGTCCCATCATTTCACAGACACAGTCATAAAAGCCACATTGCTAGTCCCGCCACACCCATCCCTTCAGTAAATCACGTCTTATCTGTTTCTGGCTTAGGAAATGAACCGGTACCGCTCTTGGTGCAGCCTCTTGTTCGGTTACGACTGGGTCGGGATCCCGCTGGTTTACACCCAGGTATCGAACACCGCGCACGCGACTTTTGTTTCTGCGCGCCCTCCGCGGCACTTGCTGGGGCGGCCAGGGCCCCGCTCTCACTGGGCTTCTCTCTGTTCCAGGTTGTCACTCTGGCCGTCTACACCTTCTTCTTCGCGTGCCTGATTGGACGCCAGTTTTTGGATCCCACCGTAGGCTACGCGGGGCATGACTTAGATCTTTACATTCCAATCTTCACTCTTCTGCAGTTCTTCTTCTACGCAGGATGGCTCAAGGTAACACCAGCCCCAGTGCCACGAGACCCTCTGTAATCTCTGTCATGTTCAGACTCTGCACGCGGGTCCTTCACTGAGTCTTGCAAATCATTCTTGAGTGAGTCACAGGTAGATTTAATATTTAATAGCTCAGAGATGTTATTACTTTTCAACCAGGGGTTAAAGTGACAGGGATGTGGGGCAGCCCCAGATTGCAGCAACAGAAGCAGCTCATTTTTGCATGGAGATAAGAAGACTCTTTTATGGCTATTGATTTTTTGAAGTCTTTGTGTGCTCCCATTAGGATTACAATAATGTAAGTAAAGTAATAACTGTACCTGCACTGATATTTTATACCACAATAAGCAACTAGGCAGTAAAAGAGAGTAAATAAGAAGTTTTGTATATTAGACGTAAGCATTAATATTGTATTATTCTCTTGGTTCTTCTAAACTCTGTACATAGTTAGCTGCGGCTCCCTGAAATCCCACTAGTGTTCCACATCAGTAAATGCATCCCGTTTTCAGAACCAGAACTGAGACTCAGAAAAGAATTCATCGAGCCCCGGCCAGTGTGGCTCAGTGGGTTTGGTGTCATCCCCTAAGTGAGGGGTCACTGGTTTGGTTCCCGGTCTGGGCGCATGCCTCAGTTGCAGGCTCACCCCCTGATGTTTCTCTTCCTTTCTTT
>PVKM010023592.1:0-21051 GCA_004027735.1 Carollia perspicillata | reverse complement strand
TTCATGGGTTGGAAGGTTATAAAATTGAGGATTTCCGCATCATCAGGAGAGAATAGCCCATAGCAAAGGGCACACTCTCGTGTAGTAGAGGTCTTTGAGAAGCATGGGGAGGTTAGACAGTAAGCCTGTAATTGATGCCTCGGGGGATATGCCCTGACACCTGCCGTTCAGCCATGTGGATGATGGAACAAGAATTTGTTTTATTTTGGGACATGTTTGACTCTGATTACATGTAAAAAATATATACAGTTTTAATCAGATAATGTTGAACCATGATTTGTGTGAGAACTGGAATATAACCCAACAATGACTAATTATTGATAAACTTTATCTAAAAGTGGGTAAATTTATAAGTTACTCTACATTTTTTTATAAACCTGGTAGGCATATTTCCTACAAATTTCAGATGAGCAAAAAGCCTCAAGACAAAATCAACCAGGAATGCCTCAGCCAGGTAGCTGAGCTGGTTAGAGCATCGTTTGATCCGCCAAGGTTGTGGTTTTGTCCCAAGGGTCAGGGCACAGACCAGAATCAGCCAATGAATTCATAGGCTACCATGAGTAAGCGAAGGGTAATCATTTTGGGGGCAATATCCTGAAGCAGAAAGTTGCCAGAATCAAGAAGACGGACCTTAGTTGGGAGCCAGAACACTAATCCTTATGAATTTCAAGGCTGTGGAAACACTGGGAACGCAGAGAGCAGTGATAAACCAGGGGAAGCCAAAATTTAGCTCCAATGAGAGCCCGGAAAGTGACTTCAAGAATGATTGATTGTCCTGAAACATTGTATTTTTTCATGGCATAGAGGTCTTTTCTTGATGGAGGCAAGTTTGTACAAAAGTACTTTCTTGAAATGTTTCACCAGCTTGTGTTTTGAATCTATACAATAATTTTGGAACTTTAGAGGACCCAAATCTCAGCTCTGTTTGTTTTTCTCCATCCTGCTATATCTTTTCTGTGTCTCCATTGAGATTGATTTCTCATCCTTTCTCTGTAAAGTTGAACTAATAATGTCGAAATGTTCATTCCCATGTAGGTAGGTCACCATGATTATACATAGGGGCTAGTTGGCAAAAACAAATCATTAAAAGCTGAACAAAGAAAATCTGTCCAACATTCAAGGCAAAACTCTTAACCTGTCCTCTCAAGTATGTAGAATTGTCTCCACCATATACCAGCCCTCAGCCTTTTTTTTTCCTCCCCAAGGACAAGGTCTCACATTTTCAAATACCTTGCAGCGTTCTGCAGCCCCACATACATGAACGCACATGGATCTATTCCATCTTGCAGCCTGAAGTGGCACCATGACTACGTGTTTTGGGAACAAGGCTGCTCCTTAGTCTGATCTGCATTTTCCAGGTAACTTGCTAGGCATGCTATGAGCCATCAATTTGACCCTCAGTAAATCTCAGAAAAAGAAAACCGTTAACTATAGTCCAGGGGGTGGACTGAAGTCTCACTAGTATTTTAGAATGTTGCAGATTCTGAGATGAAAGCAGTAAGGAAGTTGAAACAATAGTATGATTTATTCAACAGACCTGCCAGAAAATTCAGATCTTCTCTAGTCACTACATTATGTCTTGTACATATAATATAAAACTTGCCTTCAAAGCAGAGCTGTGGAACTGTGAGAACACAAAGGAATAAACAAGACCAGCCTTCAGGGGAACACCCGTAGTCCATGCTTTCCCCTCTTCTCCATTGCCTGAGATAGTGGCAAGATCCAAGCAGGTGCTCGACTGTGGGACTCACTAAACTAAGTCTTTCAAAGAACACGTAACTCAAAGAAACTCTCTTTGGAGACACTTTCAATGAGAATGAAGCCACCTGTTTGTTAGTTTAGTATTTATGAGTATTAGTTATTTTACCTTTGCAGCTTTTATTCTCCACATTTAATCACTTTGTATTATCTCCTCTGATTGAAGCTATATCTTACTCTTCCTTCTACTGAGATGATCATTGTACTAGCAAAATGTAAAAACATAGTCATTTAACCATTACTTAATAGCTACTAACTCCACTAATCATTAGTCTTAGATACTAAGATAAAAGAAAAAATATATATATGTGTGTGTATATAAATGTATATATAAATTATTTGTATGCATGTGTGTGTGTGTGTGTGTGTGTGTATATATCAGAGAGAGAGACATCCGACTCTGTAATTTAGGACTATTGTAACAGGGAACAGACAACTCAACTAAAATATCTAAAGCAATAATGAAAATGTCTTATTTCACATAACAGAAAAATCCAGAGGTAGCAAGCCCTTAAGGATGGTTGATTCGGTGGCCATAACGGTGCTGTCAAATGCCTGGTTCATCTGTTGTCCTCAAAGTGTCAACTGCTTCCTTTCATTGGTTAGAAACGACACAGTATCTCCAGGCTACCGAGTCTCACCAAAAAAGCACCTAAATGGCTGGAAGAGACAGTGTTCTTTTAGTGTTAAGAGTGAGCTAAAAATGCTTCAACCCTCCCCCCACCCCAGCATATACCTCTTCATGGTAAAATCACACTCTGTGGCAGGGGTAGCTCAGACTATTTATAATTCCACCCTGGATCTGGGGAGAGACCCAGCCTCTTCTCTGCCCCATGGGTACCTGCTGTAAAACCCAAGGTGGGCCTCTCTTCATGGAGGAGGAAGAGAGAAGCTAGTAGGTAGGGAATAAAGAGGATGTGACATTGTCTTAAAGAATTATTAAAGAGACATTGAAATGAAGGGATCTGTATCAATCGGGCTGTAGTCAGAAACACGACAACCAACCGTGGCAGGCATTTCAAACAGGGAATCAGTCACCCCATATTAGAAGACTGAAGTAGCAAGGGAGGGATACTAGAACCGGGGAGGCAGCAGCCACGCCGGAGTGGAGGGAACAAAATAGCAGAGGCGGGGTTGCCAGCTCATAGCAGGGAAGAGCAGGGCGCCCATCAGAAATGTTATTAGTGACTCTGAAGCTGAAGCCACGCAGCTGGTGCTCAGTCCTGGAGGTGGTGGAGGTGGGGGTCAGTGTGAGTGAGCACAGGTACCTGAGGAGGCACGGGACAGCCGTGCCCAGTGTGTTGAAAGAAGCCGCAGTTGTGTTCTGTCACCTTGAGATGCTGAGAGGAAGTACAAACTGAAATGTCGTCTTGTCTGCCCTCTGCCTGCCTTCCAGTCCCCTTCTTGTGCTTCCCACCAAGAGAAAGCCGGCTGGCAGGGGATTTGGAAAACAGGTTTGCAAGCCCAGCAGCATGTAACAGGGTACGGAATACAGGGGGGTGGGCTTGGAGTCAAGAGGGACAGTAGGTGACTCAATAGCACAGCTTCTGGAAATACCGAAATGCTTTGATAGAGCACCATACATAGTTTTCTAAAAATTAGGCGAGTGAAGGCCTTCTGTTTTGGCACACGAGAGCAGCTCTCCCCACAGGGCTCTTTCCTACCCATAGCCCTGTGGTCTTCACCTCCCAGCACAGTATCAAATGATGTCTTACAGCGTTCGCCGGCCGTCCTTACCTCTAGCATCTACTGAGAAACTTATTTACGGCAGTGAGTTAGTCAGGTTCAGCATCCATTTTCCCATCTATAGAATACTGACATACCTACTCAAAGGTTTGTTTTGAAGATGGAATAAAATGATCAAAAGATAATCTCTCTGATGTAATCACACATCAAATGCTCAATTGATAATGAAGGATTACTGTTAGTTTAACAGCTCCCTTGATCCCAATGTATTAAAAAAGTGTTCTTTTCCTCGTTCATGACTTTCTACATGCATACCTCAAGCACCTTATACAAAGTTAAAATAGCGTTGATCACTTTGCATTGAGTTATTCGCGTGCATATGTATGACTGTCACTATCTCGTGTTCCTTGAGGATATGATACATTCTCATTTATTTAGCAGAGTGCATCCCACATAGTATAAACTACAATCTTTAACAATTTGAAAACAAATTGAAATGAGTAGTGGTTACTATATGATATGTGTGTGAACACACGTGTGTCCCATGTGTGTTATAAAGGAGAGAAAGTGTAGGTAGCTTCACATTCACTATTTTCTATGGTAGGTGTAGTCCTCATATTGTATAAATTAAGTATACGCATAAGGATATCTCTGCAGCGAGAATGCTAGGCTCCAGAAGTTCTTGAGGAACACATTTTTAAAAATTAAATGGCAATAAATATATATCAATAATCATTTTAAATAAATGTAAATGGCTTAAATGCACCAATCAAAAGACAAGGGGTAGCTAAATGGGTAATAAACAAGGCCCATATACATGCTGTCCTCAAGAGACCCACTTCAGAATGAAAGACACACACAGACTAAAAGTACAGGCATGGAAGAAGATTTTTTGCAAATGGAAAGGGAATAAAACCAAGGGTAGCATTACTTACATCTGACAAAACAGACCTTAAAGCCAAGGCTATATATAATAAGAGACAAAGAAGGACACTACATAGTGATAAAGGGAGCAATCCAATGAGAGGAAATAACCCTAGTAAACATTTATACATCCAACATAGAAGCACCTGACTATGTAAAGCAAATATCACCACATATTTAGAAATTAGCCTGTTATTATTTTGGTTCTCTTGTATTAATTAAAAATCAATTTTATTCATTATAAAACAAATTTCCTCAACACTTACATAGCCTCCAGTTTCTTTTTTTTTTTTTTTTTTCACTAAATAGTTTGAATTCAGTTACCCACTGCTTGAAAAAATATAGTCAGGTCTTCTTTAAATCTGTTAACTGCAATAATTAAGAAACTTTTTGCTTATTTCCTACTTATTCCATTTGATATTAGTCTGGTGTGTCATCATGATGCAAAGAAAAATGACCCTATTTTGATATGATTCATACTTCCACTTTAAGTATTTTTGATGGTCAAATGTTTGATTAGTTACCAGTAATTCCTCCAACTTTTTTAATAACATTTAAAGCCAGTTCATGTACTACAATGCCTCTTTTATATTTTGTCCAAAATAAATAAACACAGCTCTAGGACTACAGTTTTTCTGTATGAATCTTACAGTTTACTTAGTGTATTCTTTACTCTCATAAGTTCCATGTTCAGGAAACTGGAAGCTTTGTGTCTGGTGTAAGCCTGGGTGTTTTGTGAAAACATAATGTCCGTATAAGCAGGACTTCGGCTTTATGCGATGAACAAGGAAGAGATGTTTCTGAAACTCCCCTATTGACTTCCACAGATCACTTTTTAGAAATGACCGCTCTCATTTGACATAGTGCTAAATGTGAACATTTACCATATATATGGCCTAAATTTATAACGTTGTTCACTAGACAGCCTATGTCTGCCACTGAAGTATCGTCCTTGTCTTCAAAGCAAACAGTCCTATTTTAGTCAATAGTTTATAATGTGGAATCATAAGCAGATCTTTTCTGCATTAAATTGTTGCGGAAAAACAAACTCTTACACAATCTGGGGTGATGGAGTAAGCCTTTATTACATGCATGGGCCCAGAGGAGACAGCTTCCAAATTCTGGGCACTGAGGAGGGGTCAGGTGAGTGGTTAAATACTTTTGCAACAAAGTGGGGAGGAGAGAGGTCTCGTGGTACAAGCAGGAGATACAGAACTGTAAAAGCCAAGGACACAGGAGAGGAAGGGGAGTGGTCCAGGGCCCAGGACAAAGAAACAGCAGGGGAGCATCCAGGGCTGGGGCAGGGAATCAACTAACTAGTCAACAGGTGATAGTCTGAAGCCGGGAAGCCAGCAGGGAGCCATCAGGGGCTGATACAGAGTACCAGCTTCAATTTCTATCTATATTTTAAATTTCTACTACAAAATAATAAGCCCTGCATTACTTCCAAAGGCATATTAAAACTCTAATCTTATTGGCTAAGACTTCTGAAATAACAGTGCCATCACTCCCATATACAAAGGCACTTGAGAGTTGGTCAAATACTTAAGGTCCAGAGCAGAGTTTTGAATAGCCTTTTGTTTGATCATTCCAAAGCATAGGGCCCATTCATAATCCTTCAGACTTAGTTTGTAGAATGTAATACTCATCATATATTCTGAACTCCTTCCCCCTATGAGGTTTCTAGAAAATCCAATTGCCATCACAGTAGGATTTTATGAATTTAGATGAAATCATTGGTTGACCAGAAAAATCACAGAGTGGAGCTTTTTTCTTGAAGATTTCTTCAAGAGAAGAAGAAATGAGAGAATTTGCACTGTGGTACTGTGCATGAGACCGATGATTATGGAATCAGGCATATCTTAGATTCAGTCACAGTTCTGACATCACCTAGATAATCTTTCTAATGGTACCAGTGTTTTCTTATTTTCCTCTCTCAGGTTTGTAAAAAACACGCAAATTCTTAGCGTTCCACATTGATCTAACCCAGCATCATTCAACCTGCCTGTCTGGGGCTGGCTCCCATATAACCAATTAGGAACAAATTATAAGGCCTATTATGAAGACTATGCTAAAGAATTCTACAAGTTAGCTGAAAACACAAGATACATGGACACGTTAGACAACAATAAATATAGAATAATTTTAGAAAATATACCTGAGACTAGTTGTGTGATAGGTAATCTAAACAGTCACTTAAGGAGGGGAAATTTAAAAAATACAAGTGCACATTAGCTGCCAATATATTGATGTAAGAACAAGACCCTTTGATTAACATTCTATTGACTGGAGTTCTTGTACCTTCTTTACATTACCTTCTTAGTGTAACTTATAATGAATCAATTATTTCTAATTTCAGTCTATTAAAAGTAGAATGAAAACAAAATAAAATGAGTGCCAAATCTTTTAAATTATTATAATTTAAATTATTTTCTTCAATTTTTAGACCACTTATAATTCAACTTTTTCTAACCTTTTCAAAACATCTTTTTAAAAACCACATCGATGCTTTTATTTGTATAATAATATGGTTAAATGGGTAAATTATATGCTAATGAACTAAACAGGTAAGTGAACAACTACATCTAAATACTGGTTAACATCAAGTTAATTTGAGACAGCCAATCCACACTGGCATAATAGGAAGCATGCTATTATTTTACAGGAGAATGTACAGCATCAGTTCATCCACCAAGTCAGTTAAATTGAGCTCACTTGAAACAACGAGCATGATAAGTTTTAAATTCTGTTTTTGCTCAATAGACTTAATGCAGAAAGAAGAGTTGTGAGAATGAACAGGTCATTCGAGAAACTACACTGGCAGGTCAAATTTGCACTTAACTTTTTATCCATGGAGATGGAAGTATACAAAAGGAGGGGACATATAGAGAGGCCATCCCAGAGGAAGAGAGAAATACAATCAGAGACACAGAGTGGCCCTTGGTCTTGCTTAGGGGGAGGGCAGGTGTTGCTGAGCGAAGATCAAACTGAGCTCAGGACTGTAACCTAACCCCAGACCGAACTAATAACTGGGAATCCACATTCCTTGCCTTCTCTGTCTGCTGAACAAATCAGCCTCCCCACACCAAGGACAGGAGGCCAGCTGTCCCCACTAATCCTCAGGCCTGTCGGTTCCACAAAGCCTTCAGATTTAGAAATCATAAAGTGGCCTTTGTACGGAAAGAACTAGAGATGGAGGAGGGCATGCTTGCCAAGGCTTTTCTCCATTGAGATAAGAGGACCAAACATATTTTCCAAATTAATTATACCTGAACTTACCAGGTATCTAAATAAATTTATTTCGCAAATTAAAACAAATTTTCCTCAAACATCTGACTGTGCTTTTACACTTTATTCTTTGATTCATTGAATGAATAGTGCATCTTGTGTATATTATATGCTTTTAAGTTATTAGGAACACTACTGTGAATAAAATAGACAATAATTTCCATTAACCACCAAGTTGTGAGTAAATAGAGTTGTATACCACTTAAGGGATACATTCTGAAAAATGAAATGTGTCATCAGGTGATTCCATTGTTGTCTGAACATCATAGAGTGCCATCATGCCAACTTGGTCGGTATAATCTACCACAGCCCTGGGCTGTAAGGCATAGCATATTGCTTTACAGGAGAGGAAAAATAATGACCCCTTTTTTCTTCTGGGTTCTTGGCTGAGGCATTCCTATAATAAAACACAAGCCAAAACAAACAAACAAACAAATGTTTAATAACATGTATCCCTGCTGTGTACATGGGAGAAGCCCAAGAAAAATGAGTAGCTCCCCCAAACAGCTAAAGCCAGCACCTTAAACATCTTCACCTGAACACGCCAAAAAAGCTGTTGGAGGTGTGGGAGTCAGTTAGGGAGGCTGCCAGGAAAAGCTCGGCAGACAAGGATAGGGTTGCTATGCAGATGTCTTCTGCATTGATAAGAGTGCCTAGGGATAAGGTCACCTTCCCTGTCCTGGCGCAGCAAGGGACACCCCCTTACAAATATAAAGGTCTTCTACAAAGAGTAACTTCTACTGCACTTTTAAAACTTCTCCCATGTCTGCTGTGTCTTAAAATTAGCCTCGAATAACCCTCATGCCAAATAGACGTATTTAGGAGTGACAAGTTCTGTTTCTTTACAGCTTCCAAACCCATGGAGCCAGTTACTGTTCTGAAAACGGTGGGCAATTGTAACACAGGCTTCAGTATTTGTGCAAGTGTGGCACTATGTCATGATGACACCCACAATATCACTAGGCTATAGGAAAGTTCAGCTCCTTTACCAATTTATGGGACCACTGTGATGCATGTGATCTGTCACTGACCGGTTGTTATGCAGCAATGGACTCTGCACAAGTGACCAAAAAAATGAAGTAGATTGTGTTATGCCTTAATTACATCAGATGGTAATATGTACTATGAAGAAAATTGAAATAGGGAAGCAGTAAAGAGAACACTGGGTACAGGGCTAAGGCTTCAGTGTTAGAGATGGTTGTCAATGAAGTTATCATCACATAAGAGAATGACATTTCATCACGAATTAAAGATGATGAGAGAAGTGATCAAGTGGGTATAGGAAGGAAAAATATCCCAAGAAATAATATCAGCAAGTGCAAAGAAATGGATAGGAGGATGGTACCTTCATTACAGCAAAGAGGTCTCCATCCTGGAGCTGAGCGATTGAGGGGAAAATAGCAGAAGAGTCCATATATGTAAGGCAAAGGGGTGGCCCAACCTTGAAAGGATTTGCATGCTGTTACAAAGATTTGGATTTTTATTGCGGGTGAAATGGAGGCTTTCAGTAGAGAATACTATTCACAATTTCAATGATCTGACTGCTGAGATAAGAAATGATTGTAGGGAGCAAGGGTGGAAACAGATGGACGGTCAAATGCTATCGCCGTTATCCAGGAGATACAGGATCATAAATACTAAGGTGCGGTGGTGAGAGAGGGTTGTGTTTTGGAGATTTGTCAGGTAGAGTTGACAAGATTTGCTGATGCTTTTGACATGGGAATCTGAGCCAAACTTTGTGGCCTGAAACCAAAAGGGAGGTAAAGTTCCTATTTAATTAGGTTTAATAAAATAGAAAAGGTGGAGGGAAGAAATGGATTTTGGGAAAAAATAAGAAATTGGTTTAAATCAATTAAGGAGGAGAAACCAAGTGGAGGTGTTAGGTATCTAAATTGAAGTTCAGGAACTATAAATTCATACAAATTTGGAACATTAGCATGTAGCTGGTATTTGAAGACAAGAGACTGGATTGGTGTAGTGTATTTCTCTATCATGTTTCAAGTATCATGAAGGACAGTACTTTAATTTTGGGGCAAAAAAAAAAAAACCTTCAGTAAATTCTGTAAGAACAAGGATTTGATTTACCTCTTGTTCTCAAATGTATAACTTCAGTAGGGTATATTTATCTCATTATATTTAATTCCCCATGACCTTTCAAAATATCAAATAAGCCCTAGATATATTTGCAACATTTTCCAGCTACAGTATTCTTAATCAGATAGCATTAATTTCACTGAAACCAGCAAAATTTCACTTAATTCACTGAAATCCAGTTTTATGATTTCGTGATACCTCTGTTATGTTATAAATTGTAAAATCATGCTGACTAATGGGCAGCAGCAGAGCATACATTTTGATATGTTAATTTTCAATGAACTATTTAAATTATGAAAATACATACCTTCAGAGAACTGGCAGAGTTTATTAATTCTGAATTATTTCAAGCTATCATTTAATAATTCTCCAGGGCCCAACGCTGGCACAACCATATGCTGTAGTGTATGTGTTTCCTAATTTCTTCTAATTTTTTCATCACAGTTCATGAGTGAATGCTATGAAGACTAATTAATTTAATTAATGGATCTCAGAGCCATTGGTCCATGCATTAACATGAAGAAAGGGCTAATAGACAGGGGGAGGTTAAGAATAGTATAGGGAATGGAGAAGCCAAAGAACTTATACATATGACCCATGGATATAAACTAAGTGGTGGGAGGAATGTGGGGGGAGGGGATGCACAAGGTGGAGGGGAACCAAGAGGGGGGAATGGGACAACTGTAATAGCATAATCAATAAAATATATTTTAAAAAGAGAAAAATCAAAAAGAGCTCTCTTTTCCTCTCTCTTTTTCTTTCTTTCTTTCTTTTTTTTTTTTTTTTGTTAAGAGATAGGAAAAGGATTTTATTAAGAGATAAGATAGGATTTTAGTGACCTCCAAACAACTGGCTGAACTAAGCAACAACTTACGTTAGAAAAGACAAAATAATGCACTGCTAACAAGCCTCGGGCATAAAATATAACACTATCACTAAAGCTTCTGCTCATGTTGTTCCAGGGCTAATAAAATGGACTATTACAATCCAACCCTAAGGAAATTTGAGGTAGTCTCATATTTTCTCAGCCAAACCAGCAAATAATTAATTACAGAAAACAACCAAGAATTGCACTCTTAGAGTCAATCTGAAAAAGAGAAAAATCTTTGTTCATACTTTTATATTGCCCATTTTGTCCCTGGCAACTCCTTTTTGATAGTCTTATATCAAAGTCTTTTGGCTACTTAATTTTCCTACCATTTCCAAATCAAAAGTCATACCAATAAAAGAGCAAAATTTTTCCTGTTTTTGTTTTTATAAAAACTGTTTCTGTACCAGCTGTAAGATTATAAACTATGTAATTGTCTGTAGGCTTTCATTTATAATATTTCTCATTCAAAGAGAATTTCAGTCGGCCAAGCAACAAGAACATGTAATAAGATGAATAATAAATAGAAAAATAAATTAGTGTAACAAGAAAATAAAACTAGCTAGTGACTGTGGTCACTTGCAATCCTCATTCTTCCAATTTAATAGCATAGTGTAATTTGTGCAATGTACCTAATGGTTACTTAATACATATTTGTTGAAGTTAGTACATATTTGTTGAATAACATGAAAAACAAGGCTGGAAAACAAGTATATAAGGTTATTATCATTCAGGAAATAACTCATGGATATATATTGTGAAGTCTGTCTTGAAAAGGTAGAGGAAAATATATATTGTTCTGGCCTATAAAATGTAACAGGAAGACACAAAGAGCAACGAAATTATGATTGCATTTATCTTTCAAGCCTAGTGCATTTACAATGCAGTACTATTAGGTGACTTCTTCAGATCTATACGTCCAACTGATTATTTGTCATTTCTACCTGGATATCCTTCAAAGTACCTTTATTTAGTTCATTATCTACCTCCAAGCAAGTAACAGCATCCAAGAGGGAACTGTGAGCTCCTCTAGTCTTTGTTCCCTCTCCCCTGTCTCTGGTCTGATTTAGAGGATCAGACGATACAGTCCAATGAACACCAGATCTGTGTCCATTTGCATCTGCTTTTATCCTCATTCCACAAGTTAAACCCGTGTGACTGTCAGGAAGCTACTTACTACTTCTGACCATCAGTTTGCAGAATTAAATAATTTTTCCAGAAGTAATTGTGGTGGAGATTATGAGCCACCACATTTGATACTTCGTGGGCATAATCAGCAGTTGCTATCATTGTTATTTAGATTAATGCAAAAACCTCTGAGATCTGTTTTCTCCTGTTCTCACTTCCCTCTGTCACCTTTCATGAGACCCCTACAGCTCCTGCAACCCCATCCTTAAGCCAGCCTCCACGCAACCATCAGGGCTGTTGTACTTCATAAATCCTTCAGTGCCACACCCTGGTCTCCTGATAAAATCTAAGCTCCATAGCTGTAGATTGACCGTGACCTTTCTTTTCTTTTTTTTTTTTCAGAATTTATATTTTTTTCTTTTTTTTAAAATTGTTTTTCAGTACAGTTTTCTGTCTTTTACTCCCATCCCAGACCACCCTCCAGTGCTCCCCACCTCCGTGACCTTTCAAGATCTGACTCTAACCAGCTCTCCCTCCTACATCTTCCTTCTCTCACGTCCTAACACTCTACCTTTTAGATGGATCTAGTTGCATCTCTTCAATCCATCCTGCTGTTTTATTTCCCCATAACTTTATAGACAGTGTTCCCTCTATCTGAAATAACATTTTCCCCACTAGCCTGGAAAATTCCCTTCTTTCTGTATGACTGAATTTGTCTTCTCCTTTCCATGAATGAATTTCCTATGACGTAGTGACTATATCTTATTTTGGGGTGTCAGCACATCAGGCAATTTTTAAACGTCTAATAGAACAGAGTATAATGTTTGTCATTTGCATGCCTATTTCCTCTACTGGCTTTGAGAAATTTGAAGGTACTGTTGTAACCACTACCTAGTGGTTTTTATTCCTAGTACCTAAGCATAATGGACATATCTTTGGACTTTGGATAAATGAATGAATGGGTAAACAAAAGAATGAGTGAGGAGAAAGCAACTGATATCTTACAACACATTATAGACAAACAGTACAAAACAAGAAGGTTTCAGTTCATGTACTTCTGTTCGTTTGTTTCATCGTTGCTGTTTTATATGTTAGCAAAAATCTTTGTCCTTCCCAAATATTTCTTCTGTGGTAGCAATAAATTCACTGTCTTCTGGGAGCAACACTATGCTCTCTCTCTCTTCCTTTTTACCTATTGCTACTTTAAAAAGATTGTGTGTTTATGACTTTGCAGATTAATTTCTTATAGTGCATGTAATAGGAGCCCTGCTATTTCTTTATAAGTAGTTCTGATAAAATATTCATACTTGCTTATATTTTATGAAGCTCTATATATGATTGAACACATATTATTATAATCATATTTTAAGAGGAAGTATACATGAAATGATGTTATTTTTTTTGTTCTTAATGTAAAATTTCTAAATTAACCATATAAAAGTGCTCATCTAGAAGATAATGGAATCATAAGCAGAGCACCGGAAAAGGCTTACAAAGCACAAATTATATCAAAAAATGTTAGTTTTATTTCAAATGAATTACTGAATAAGTCCATGGTGAAAAAGAGATTCGTAAGTTTAGAAGTCGGCTAAATTACTTGACAGCTTGTGTACATTTTACCTATTAAAATTTTCTATCAGGCCCTAGCTGGTGTAGCTCAGTGGATTGAGCGCTGTCCCATGAATCCAAAGGTCACTGGTTTGATTCCCAGTCTGGCACATGCCTGGGTTATGGGCCATGTCCCCAGTTGGCGTGTGCCAGAGGTAACCAATTGATGTCTCTCTTGCCCATCAATGATTCTCTCCCTCTCTTTCTCCCTCCCTCCACCTCTCTCTCTAAAAATAAAGAAATGAATATTTTTTAAAAACCCAGACCCCCCAAAAAGTGTCTGTCAAATTGTTTCTGATATTTCAAGGTTTTCAATGAATGCTCATCATATAAGTTTAATATAGATAAAATATAAACCAAATAGAAAGCAATGGTATTAATACCACTTCTTGGCTTTCTGTGATGCATATAAGAGTAGGGATAATTTTTAAACACAGGAGAAATTTTTTCTATAGGGCAAAAAACACAGAACTAAGAAAAAAGAAGTCAGAACAAACTCAGTGTAATCAAGGGACCCTGAGGTGAGAAAGAAAATCTGGTCCTGGGCATTTTGAGTAACAATGAGATGAGGTGCCTACACCAGAGCAATTAGGTAGGAAGTGGGTGAATGCGGGAACAAGGCTAGTTTCAGGGATGCAGCTATTTCCAGTGTGATCAATGAGGCCCCGTCCAGGGTAAAAGGCATGACCAGAATCACTGGTCACAGAGGAAAAAAGTGTTTAAAAAATGTAAGGAAGAAAATGGAGGAGAAGAAACTAGAAGGATTCAGACCACTCTGAATGTTCTATAGTTTGCTCCTAGGGAAGGTGGGTTACACAGAAACCAGAAAGATCAGGCCAGCTTCGATCGGTCAAGGGTACTATCTACCTTCATGACTTGGACCATCAGTCATGGGAAAAGATAACACAGCCTAACCCACTCCCCCTCCAGAGCTTATTGTTCGTTGAAAGCACTGTTCCTCATGGCCTGTTGCGGTGAATTTATCAGTTCTTGGAAAGCAAACTTGGACCTACTGGAGGCCTTTCATTATTGGTGTCAGAGGAGATGAGGACGGATGTGTGTTATTTCAACAGTCAAGTGTTATAAATCATCTATCTATAAAATGTTAGTTTACTTTTCTGATTTTAATTTATAGTCAAATTCACTCATGTATTTCAGTATTGTTATTCAAAGGAAAGACTTTGCCAAGTTCTTAGACACATCTCTTACTGTTCATTCATCTCAGTGTGACAGAGCAGCAGCCATGTATTTCTTTTAATTAATAGACTTTATTTTTAAGCTGTTATAGGTTTATAGAAAAAATAGAGCAAAAAGAATAGAGGGTTCCTATATGCCCCTCATTTCCCTATTTTTTAATATCTTAATATTTTAACACAATATGTTCTATTTTTACCAATTAATGAACCAAAATTGATACAAACATTATTAACTAATGCCTATGGTTACAATATAATTCATTCTTTGTATTGGACATTCAATGGGCTTTACAAACATATAATGATGTATATCCACAATTACAGTATCACATGAAATAGTTTTAGGGCTCTAAATGTGCCCTGTGCTGGGCCTATCCAGCCCTTCTCTTCTTCCTCTCCTGGAGGAGGCAGTGACTGTTCTTCAATCTTTTCATGGTTTCTTTAGTTTTGAATTTTCCAGAATGCCATATGGTTGAAATCCTGTAATACATAGTCTTCTAAGATTGGCTTCTTTCCCTTGGCAATATTCATTTAAGGTTCTTTAATGTTTTTTTTGTGTCTTCATACTCATTTATTTTTAGTCCTGAATAATATGTCACATTTTATGGAGATATCATAGCTTGTCTATCATTCATCGGTTGAAGGACATCTTGCTTGCTTCTAAGTTTGGTGATAGGGAATAAAGCTGTTATAAACATCTGTGTGCAGGTTTTTGTGTGGATGGAAGCTTCCTCTAACAAGCTGCATTTCCTGTACTTTAAAAAATTAAGCTAGTTATTTATGATAATTTAATATTTTAGGTACACTTTATAATGAAGTATTTTCATTAAAATCAGTGACCATAAGGGACTTTTGGAAGAAGTTATGTAATTCATTGTTAAATAATCACATCCACAAACATGACATATTTCTCCATTTATTTGTGTCTTCTTTTGGGTCAAATGAATTTCTAAAATAGTGTGTGTTGATGGTTTTAGCATTGTTTTGTAGTTTAGCTAGGAAGTATTTTGTCATGTCTCAATTTCTGTTAGAGTTTTATTATTGCTGATCAGAAGAACATTGTGTATGTGTTCAATTACAATAGTCTTGATGTATTCTGATAGCTCGATTAGAATCATTCTTGATGATTCTAACTCCAATCAATCTATGTTGATTTGAGCTGGGCTTTAGAAGAGATGATCTTAGCATTCGCAAATGGTGACACTCTTCTGTTTTCCTTTCAAGTTTTTATATCCCTTTTTTTATCTAATGATATTGGCCAAGACCTATGCTGAATAGAAGTAATCATGATGACCACCTTATATTTCCCCAAATGAAAGGGAATGTATCCAAAATACCTTTACTAAGTATGGTGTATATTATAGAATTTTGGTAGATGGGGCTTATGACTTTTAAGAAGTTCCCTTACACTCAACATTTTATGAACTACTAGAAAACAACTACTGAATTTTCCAAATGTTTCTGCTTCCATTGCCATGTCTGAATGATGGCCTGTTGTCTGTTGCGCTTGGTTTTAAAAATAGGAGCAGTTCCTCGTAGTTGTCACTGAGTTCCTTGAGCATCCTTATAACCATTCTTTTGAAAAAAGTAACCAGGGACATTGAAATAACGAACAGACTGACAGTAACCAGAGGCGAAGAAGGAGGGGGGCAACAGGGGAAAGAAGGCGGAGAGTCATCAAGAAACATGTATAAAGGAGCCATGGACAAAGACAAAAGGGGGAAGGATTGCGGGTGGGTTGTGGGGGTGGGTTGGGCAGGGGAGAGTGGTGGGCAGAAAATAGGAACAACCTTAGTCGAACAACAACAAAAAATAAAATAAAGCAGGCCTAAACTTTTAAAAAATATGAATAAATAAATAAAAGGAGGAACAGTTCCATTTAAGGTGAAAATAATCTATCCAGTTTTTATTTTAATTAGTCAGTTTTGGATAACTTGGCGTACTAGAGTACTAGGAGTTCTATATAATACATGCTTAAGAGGTTATTTATATTTATACTCAAATGCATAAATATATGTGTGTATAGAATTATTATGCACTACTAATAATTAGTAAGCATTTGAGGAATTTTACGTGTTGGGTATCTATTAAAAACAATGCTCACCAGTTTGCTAGTGAAGTATTCAAAAAATATGGATTGTGCTGGAATTGACATTATGCCAAAAATCCAGTGTGTGCTTTATTATAAGTAAAGTAAGAATATGTCACATAATGTCTAAGAACTTTTCTTGCCAAGAAGTCCCACTTGATATTTTAAAACTGACTTTGAATAATTTTTTAATCTGGCCATTGATTCAAATGAGGTTTGAATTTAGTTCAGTAAAGTAATGTCCCATTTCCAAGGAAGTTCTCTTATTCCAACTTTGATTTCTATCAACAATTCTTTTATTTTTTATTTTTTGCTTTTTTTAGGACAGTTCATGATGCAGTTAACAAAGGCTAAATAAAATAAGAATTTCATTTTAAGATGTCTTTATAGGGCAGTGCTGTCTGACACAAGTCACTAGCCTCATATGAATACAAAGCACGTGTGATGTGGCCACTGAAATAGAAATACGGTCTAAGTGTCAAATGCACACCACAGGAGACTTAGTATAAAGATAAGAATGTAAAATTATCTCATTAATAATTTTATGTTGATTATATGTAATAATGTTATAAATACAAATATTTGAATATGTGAGATGAAATGTATATATATTGCAATTAACTTTACTGGCTTTTTTCTTTTTAATGTTGCTATTAAATTTTTTTACTTACTTATGTGGCTTGCAGTATGTTCATACTGGACAGAACTATGTAAGGTAACTGTTTTGAGCTTTCATATATCATTAAATAATACCAAACAATTAGATGATAAGCTTTTTCAAAGCAATAGAGGGATTCTTGTTTAGACTGTATCATTTCTATCCACACACAAGATACCGAGCCCAGAAGTAATCCATCAGTAAATAATATCCAATTAAATAGATTTTAAAAAACAGTTCCTGTAATGTTTTTTTTCTTTATTATATAATTGATTAAGTTGCCATATTTTTATGGCGCAGGCATTTTGCAAATGTCTTTTATATAATCAGTGTATAATCCAGATATTTAAAATGTAATTTAATGTAAATATGACAACCTCATTTCTGTTCTACCTCATTGGTGATGATATCTAGCGTGCCATTACAAGATAATGTTCTAATAATCTGACTGAAAATGGATTATTGACTGGCTCACAGGAGGATTTTCCACTGGAAAAAAATTTAATAAAATAAATACAGTGTTGCGGAACAAGGGTAAAACAGACTCTCCAAGACAGTGTGGAGCCAGCTCCCATACCAGATTCTACTTGGCCTTGATGTTCGTGTTCCCTCCTTAGTGCGCTCAGCCGCCAAATGACCTTGAGACAGCTCCTTCCTCTGCCTGCTCACGAGCTTTCTGGTCAGGAGAGCGGAACTGCCAATGCCAGTCTTCTCCCTCCAGGATGATATTGCCCCTCCCCACCCTCTCGGGTAATGAAGCCCTCCGCAGTAATTTCCTTTCTATCACCAAGACAAACTGAAATACTCACATAACATATTATGAAACATTTAACTAAATTATATGCATTTGAGTAATCTTATTCTACCACACTGCTACCTTCAAATATCTATATCTGTAAGTTTATTTTACCAAAGCCCAAGCCATAAAGAGAAGTCCTTTAGAGGCGGATAATGAAAGCTGACTTACCAGGAAAGAAATGCACTCTGACTGTCCATCTCTTCCTCTTATATGATGCAGACTCCACTAAATAGCCCACATTTGCTGTCCTCCTAGAATTTATTTCTCCTGTTGTTTCTTTCTAACTGCCTGGACTTGTTTGTCAGCCAATGAAGCAAATAGAACAAGAGAAACTTACTGAGTAACACAGATTTGCTTTGTGGTATTGTAGAGAAACAGCATGCTATCACTGTAAGTTTAATTGGGAAATAAAGACGGTTTTCCAGTGTAATTATATTAGGAAAAATCCTTTATAATTAGTTAAAATGCAAGTCCTTTTTTGTATATGCATGTGTAAAAAACTAAGAAACTACGCCCTTTAATTAAGGAAGGGCAGCAAGGTTCTATCAAGAACAGTTGTAGTCATTCTAAATATGGGCTACAGTTCTCTAAAAATATATAGTGTATTTGATTGGAAGGAATAAAAATGTTTATGGCCTTAAGTTTGACCTAATATCACTAGCAAGGAAGTTAGAAGGCTTTCATTTGGTTGCACCTCAGGTCCTTTTAGAACATTCACTGAATTAGAATTTGGACAGAAGCAATCCAGATCTCAAAAGCTCATGGGCCTGGATGATCAAATGTGGCAGGAATAACGCAGCTGAGTGGATAAGTGGTCCACAAAGACTGTGAGCAAAGCAGGGGATAGAGCATTTCCAAAGATGGAATGAGAATACAGGCCCTGTCACATTGAGTGTGTATTTTAAAAATATCTATTTCTAATTTCCAACAGAGGTAGAATCAACTTGAGAAACACCATACTCAGGTGGATGGATTCATTCTGAATCAATGTCATATACAAAGGATATAAAACTAATTTTGTCCAATCTGATGACTGGGTGAAGATGAGAGTACACTAGATGAAATCCATAGCCTTTTCCAGGTTTATAGAACATTTGTCCATGATTCTCGGATTTATCAGTGCTCATCTTTTTGACACGGTACTTTAAATTATAGTCAAAAGTCTCAATGAAAATCAAAATTCTTATCCTCCTGATATGATTCTTCTGGACTGGAGAGTCTCTACTGCTTCAAATACAGTACTAAGTGTACTTGGGTGCTGAAAATATATTTTATGATTGTAATCTTGGACATTTGAAGCAATTCTCTGTTCTATTGCAGATATAAACACTATAAATTGGAAAAGACATACTTCAGTTGAAAGGTCAAAAGTCCTTGTTGAATTTTTTTTCCTGAGTGTTTATGAGAAAGACAGCTGTAAATTATTAGAAGAACTAAATTTCTTATACAGAAAAGTCAGAAAGTAAAAGTTTGACAGTGGTTTTGGGGAGGAAAATGTGGAGAAATAAGTAAGATTGGGGATAAGAGATGTTATTAGGAAGCTCAGCAAGTACAAAATTATCCTTAAAATACTATAAAATATGCTAAAAATCAAGAAATATTAGTCAGTGTGATTCACATGTGCCTGCCAGCAGCATGTGAACTATTTTTAGAAATCTTTCACAGGGTAATGGGTCACATCAACATAGCAGAATGTCTACAAAGAGTTTAGTATATTTCTGCATTCTGTCATAGCAACCATCTTTAACCCTGGTGATTCATAAGGATTTTTTATAAGACTCTTTTAGAGTAGTTTCAGGTTCACAACAAAATTGAGAGGAAGTTGCAGAGATTTCTCATAGAACCCCTGTCCCCACCCATGCATAGCATCCTCCATTATTAACATTACTCACCTGAGAGGTACCTTTTCCACCAAGGATGAACGTATATTGACACATCATGATCACCCAAGGTCCACAGTTTACCTTAGGATCAGTCTTAATGTTCCATAACTCGTAAGTGTGGACAAACATGTGGTGACATGATCCATCATCGTAATATCATACAGAGTGTTTCCAATGTCCCCTAAATCCTTATGCTCCACCTACTTCCCCTCGGCCCCTGACAACCACTGATCTTACTGCCTCCCACAGTTTGACTTTTTCCAGAATGCCATACAGTAGGGATCATACAGTAGTAGTCTTTTGAGATTGGCTTCCTTCCTTTAAGGTTCCTCCATGACAGGCATGACTTTATAGCTCATTTTGTTTCAGCACTGAATAATACTCCATTGTTAGCTCATACCAGTTTATTCATTTGCCTATTCATTGATGGACTTCTCAGATACTCCCAAGTTTCGGCAATCATGAATAAAGAAGTTTTAAGCATCTGATGCAGTGAGTGTGTGGACATCAGGTTTCAACTCTGTTGGGTACCACAAAGGAGCATAATTGCTGCATCATAAGGTCCGAGCGTGCTTAGCTTTGAAGAAACTGCCCAGCTGCCTTACGGTGTGGCTCTCCCATTCCGCACTGCCCCAGCGTGAATGAGAGACCCATTGCCCCACATCCCTGTTAGCGTTCGATGTTGTCAGTGGTCTGGATTTTGGCAATTCTAATAGGTGTTGGTTGTATTTCCCTATCGTTTTCATTTGAATTTTCCTGGCGACATACAATCTGGAGCATCTCTTTATATACTTATTTGTCATCTATATGTCACCTTGGGTGAGGTGCCTGTTAAGATTCTTGGTTTATTTTTAATTCACTTGTTTATTTCCTTATCGTTGAGTTTTAAATTATTTGTCTAGTTTGGATAATGGTCCTTTATTGGACGTGTCTTTCGCAAATATTTTCTCCCACTCTGTGGCTTATCTTCTAATTCCTTTAACATTGTCTTTCACAGAGAAGCTTTTTTTTTTAAAGGAAGTCCAGTTTATCAGTCACTTCCTCCATGAATCATGCCTTTTTTGTTGTATCT
>PVKM010023591.1:0-21059 GCA_004027735.1 Carollia perspicillata | reverse complement strand
GGCACGGGAAGCCTTGTGAATGACGTAGCAGAAACACAGGAGAGAGCTTTGCCCTGGTGGAAACTGCCTCCTAGGTGGGGAGAAAGAGTCGGCTCAGCCAAAAATCTCCTGCCAGGACCTTTGTCTTTGATTCACTGCTTCCAGCAAAAGTACCAATAAGAAGGGACTTGGGGGTGAGTGTCCCTTTTTTTTTTAAAAAAGAAGAAACTAAAAATGTTGAATATAGATTTTCTCTCTGTGTATATTTATATTTGCCGCATTTACGTGATTAGTTATTTCTCGGTGGAGAGGTGCTGGGTGTAGGGAGACAGACAGAGGTGCCCTGCAGGAACAACTGGGCACAGACTCTCCCAATTACCCATACTCCAATGGGTTCCCCAAGTCAGGATCAAGAACCAGGAGAGCCTAGTGTTTCAAACAGGAAAAGAGCCTAATGTTCCTAAAAAGGAAATGGAGAGATGAAGCAGCTTCCTTCCGACCAGTGGCGTTAGCATGCGTATACAGGCCAGCAGTGTAGCCAGTATGTGCTTCCTCAAGCCTGCCAGCCCCTGCCCGGTGCAGAGGACAGCAGCATGCCCTGGGTGGGCCACCTGCCTTCTGTGGGCTCTGTGCCTTTAGCCAAGTAAGTCAGGAATGTATGGGAGGGGTGTGTGGCGGTGGTGGGGAAGGTGCGGGAGCGGGGGCTCTTCTCTTCCTACCAATTTTCAACGCACACTGGGATTATTATGGTCCCATTTGTTTCTTCCTTTTGTTTTTCCAAGTCTTCTCTTTTCTGTGCAATCCACATGGGCTGCTTTTCCAGTAGGAAAACGGTTGCTTTGTCACAAGTACAAAGAGAGAAGAGATTCTCACAGCTCATCTGAGTGCCTGTTCTGCTCTTCCTCGTCTGTACACTTCCTCTCCCCAGGTGGCAGCGCCCACGAGACCCCCGCAGGGGCAGCCTCCCTGTGAGGGAGGAAGTGGGGACAGCGGCGGTCTGAGGAGCACTGGCCCCGACTTGTCTCTCTGTGCCTCTAGTCCCCCTTCTTCCTGCTGGGGAACCCTGGGGCTGTCTCCTGGCCCTTCATTTCACGTCTCACGTGGGACTGAATACACGGTTTCCATTTTCTCAAACCCTGGGAGCCCCTTTTCCCTTCAGCTCCTTCGGTTACTTTCAAAATACACTCCACCTAGGTCCAGTCTTCACGTGGACTGCCTGGAAGATGCCCTTTCCGTACATGTGAGAGAATACAACTTTACCAAAAAAAGCACTTGGCCATCCAAAGTTTTTTAA
Source organism: Carollia perspicillata (assembly GCA_004027735.1). Taxonomy (NCBI): domain Eukaryota; kingdom Metazoa; phylum Chordata; class Mammalia; order Chiroptera; family Phyllostomidae; genus Carollia; species Carollia perspicillata. Next base: position 19,786 of record PVKM010023591.1, on the reverse strand, counting down.
ACTATTATGGAGCTGAAATACTGTCTTTTACAATAAAAAATCCCACAGCACACAAACTTCATTATAAAATAAGTAAGTCACAGGGATGTAGTGCACAGCACTTGGGACTATACTTAGTAATACTGTAATAACTGTGTGCAGTGACAGATAGTCTTACCATGGCGATTATATATACATATATCCTAAGGTACACAAATGTTGAGTATATCTGAAATGAATATTGTATGTCAACTCTACTTTAACTTTTAAGAAATTCGCCCTGGCTGGTGTGGCTCAGTAGATTGAGTGTGGCCTGTGAAGCAAAGGGTCACTGGTTCAATTCCCAGTCAGGGCACAAGCCTAGGTTGTGGGCCAGGTCCCCAGTAGGGGGTGCTTAAGAGGCAACCACACATTGATGTCTCTCTCCTTCTTTTCTCCCTTCCTTCCCCTCTCTAAAAATAAATAAGTAAAATCTTAAAAAAAAAGAAAAGAAATTCAATACTGAAAAGAAAATTTAAGTGACTTCTTATTCAAACTTGATTCATCCTGAATGCTGGTAGTTGAAGCAACTACCATGAGAAAATGATGAGAAAATGGTAAATTTTGATGGTAAATTTGAAGAAGTTCCAGGTTTGGGGATGGTAAATGCCACTTTCTAATTGCTATGCCAAATTTCACTCAATATTAAAGTGTTTGGGTTTTCTTATTCTTGACCCAAGAGTTCCATACTCTCTGATGCTTATTGGCCATAAAGAGCATGTGGAGAGGGGGCGTGAATCCCACCCCCCAGCTCTCAGAGAGAAAGGAGAGAGGGAAAGGGGGGATGTTTCCATGGTAATGGGAAACACTGAAAATAGAGAAGGAAGAAGAAATAGGGGATTGAACCTCACCGCAGGGTCGGGTGAAGGAGGGTCACTTACTTGTGTAGTGGGAGGCGGCAGCACTTTCTCAAAGTTCTCTTGAAAGGAGCGAAGCTGGTGACTGGTCTGGCCGAGCGCATCCTCCACCAGTTTCCTGAAGGCTGGCTCAGAGAGCTGGTGGTGGGGCAGCTGGGTAGGGACAGACAATGTCAGCCTACACGTAAACCCAGGTGCGTTAAGATGGGCCAGCTGTTGGTTTTGTCTGCCTACTGCCCCGCTTTCCTTTGAGAGCACGTCCTTCTACGGGGGTCCAGTAGAACAGCAGAATGGCCCGTCACAGTGCTCTAAGCCACAGAACTGGCAGTCGTGGCGTCCCTTCTCCCAGCCACCATGATCAGTCCAAAGATTGGACAGTGGACCCGAACAGGCCAATCAGAATCCTCCCATCAGATTTAGGACGTGAAGGCTGTGACTGACAGAGTCGTTCTACCTTTGGATTCTGAGATGTAAAGGTAAGTACTTGAACCATTGGGAGTCATCTCTCCCACCTGCAGAGAAAGGCCTGCCTGAGAATAAAGCCAGTCCAGACAGAGAAGCAGAACTAGAGATGGAGTGAAAGTCAAACCCTGATGACATCGTTTGTAATGAACACAGCCAGGCCTCTGGCTTCTCCCGCACTCTCATCAGGCCACATGGAAGTGAGTGGGACCCCAGAGCTAACAGAGACGGGTCCCCTCTTCTCGTCTTCAAACTCTCTGCTCTTTGTCCTGATTGAGAGCCTCTCTTCCCCTCCCCAGATGAACTGAGGTTCTACTATGCAGGTCTTTCCCAGGCTCCACAGGATGAGACCAGGGGAACGGGCCATGAGACAGAGACAAGGAGGTTGGCATCAATCACTGGCAGGCCCCAACCTTCTGCATTAGGGGGTCAGCTGAGGACAGAGAATGCCTTCTTTCTGCTGGCATGAGGTTGGCCTCCCACACTGGCATCAGCAGCACTCCCTGGCCCCTCATATCCAAGCCTACATATGAGGGGCTTGGGTAGCCCTGGAGAGAACGCCAGTGGGTGGAAGGAGAATGGAAAGATCATCTCATCAGATTTGCCCTTGGCCTTTGGGGAAGAGGAATGCTTCTTCCTGTAAGTTGGGTCAGGCCTAATTCAAGTGAAGAAGAAAAGACCATAGTCCCAGCCCCCTCAATGAGGAGAAACAGCTTCATCCATCACCCCAGCAGAAGACAGGCTCTGAAAAGTGCTCAGCAGAAGCACATCCTAAGGGCTGCTAGAGAACAGAGGATGGGGAGATGGGGGTCACCCACCTGGGGACGGGGATTCTGAGACCTCCATGGACATCTGTTACATATTGGGGAGCTCCTATCACATGCCAGATACTGTGAAAGGCATGGGGGATGATGGGGAGGGGCACTCAGAAAGGAGCCTGCACAAATGGACCAGAAGTGGTGTGCGCTGGAAGTGGGGGCTACAGGAGCAGAGTGGGGCTGTGGGCTGGATAGGTACTGGAGGGGGGATTTGAGAGGGGTTTTCATGCAATGAACTAGAAGGGGAGAGCTGAGCTGGGGAACAAGAAGCACAGGAGATAGTGTGTGGTACTCGGAGTACTGAAGCTGGTCCAGCCTCGGACCCACAGGCCGTGTAGTTCTGATTCTGACATCAGGGAGAGATCCGAAAGCAGCTGAGAATCCTTTCCTATATCAACCTAAGCCTTCAAAATTCCAAAAATACAGTGCACTTGGAGTTTCATGCAACCCCTCTCTGCGGCCCATTTATGCTTTCAGCAGATTGCTCCTTTCATAGGCTGTCGAGTGTTCGGTCCAGAGCCCATGTTCTGGAGTAGCATTGTCAGGGTTCATATCCCACTATTAGCTGTGTGGCCTTGGGCAAATTGCTTAACCTCTCTGTGCCTCAGCATCCTTTCAAATATGGATAATAATAAAACTTTCTCTGTGGGTTGTTTCAGGAGTCAGTGAGATCATGCATGGAAGGTGCTCCAAACAGGTACAGTTAGCACCGTGAGGAGGCGACGGCTAAAAGTGGTGGGAATCACAGAAACACCAGCTGGACACATTTACTCCTGACTGTGCAGAAGGGTCCTTGTCTCTGCCACCAACATCTAATCCGACCCTGGGAACAGCCCCAAGGCCTGCCATTTCCCCAGTACAGCCTCCTCTGCTTCTGCATTCCAGAGCCTGGGAATGACCTGGAGTCCTAGTGCTATTCTTGCTTTCAAGGGCTGGCTCCTCTAAAGGAAGGAGATCGGGCATGGGAGAGATCCAGAAGGTCCCCACAGCCTCCTCCTAATCACCTCGGGGACTGTTTGGAAGGCCCAACCTCCCTCCGAGCCCCTGCAAAAGAGGGCTGAAGAGGTGCAAGGCTATTACCCAGAGGTGCCCAGTCCCAGGGGTCTTACCTGAGCCAAGCTGCCCTCTGCCCTCTGCAACACTTGCTTTGCAAGGTCCCTCTGGAGAGCCACGAATGTGCACAGAATCTGGCCCAGACACTGCCTGGCCAGCTGGTTAAACTGTGGGAGCTCAGCCACCAGCAGGGAGTTGAGCGCCTGGTACGTATGCCGGGCCTCCTCCTCCTCATAGGTTACGCTGCCCACCTCCAGCAGCTTCTCTTCCAGGCGCTCAAAGTCCAGTAGTTTGTCCAGACGCTTCTTGATCAGGTTCCTAGGGCCAGCCAGGGCTTTGGCCAGGTTGCACAGTGGCCGCCACACCAGGCCTTCCAGCCGCTGCTTCTGTGGGGAGAGGTGAGCTTGGGAGTCCGGGAAAGAGGTGGCAGCCAGTAGGCAGTGGGAATGGGGCTATGAAGGTAGGCAGGCCTAGGCTCTCGTCCTACCCCCACTGACTAGCTGTGACCTCTAGCATGCTACCTAACCTTTCTGGGCCTCGATGTGCCCATCTGAAAAATAGGGAGAATCCAGGTAACGAGATTAGCAGAACTCCTGGAACAGAATAGGTATTTCATATGTCACTTCTTAATATCTTTACTGTGCACAGATCTTGAAAAAGGTTTTGCATACAGTGGTGGTCAAAAGCATAGACTTTAGGGCTCAGATTCAAGCTTCCCGCTAACCATCTGAATAACGTGAGCAGTCACCCCTCTGCGCCTCAGCTCTCATCTGCCGAATGGGGCTATTAATAGTATCTGCCCGGTAAGCCGTGTTATGGGGATTAAATGTGGTGAAGACTGTGAAGGGCTTAGCTCGGTGCCTGGCAGACAGTGAGGCTCAGCGAACATTAGCTGGGGCTATATTTATCAGTAAGACATGCTAATAATAACCTCTGCCTGCTGCCTACCCAGGGTGGTCATGGATGTGACAGCCATGTGAAGGGCCTGACATCTGAACATTATCTGGGTAGGTTCTGTCACCTACCCAACAAAGGGAGAAGGAGAAATTCCACTCACAAACTCAGGGAAGGCCTGGAGGTGCAGGGTTCTTGCCAGGTTGCAATATTGCCCCACAGGCCCCTCGGGAATGTCCAGGTCATATTCCTGTGGCCGGAAGCGCAGGAAAGCCTGGACCAGGGCAAATGAGAGACAGAAAGTCACAGTCCGTCACAGCCACCTCGCCCCTGCATCCTGTCTGCACATCCCCTGTGACAGGGAAGCACACAGCCTGTTCCACCCTTGGACAACTTTGTTGACTGGAGAGTTCTTCCTGACTAAGCCAACATCTTTCTCCCTGTTCCAGCACTTCCCAAAATCACACATCTGCATACCTCCCTCGCGATGTTTTTGCCACGTCTATTTCTACATAGTCTATTAATACTTTTCTTTAAATTGGCTAAGTCTTCCTATTTAAATCAATGCATTTATCTAGAAGAAAAACACCCCATGACACTACCATAAAGAGAAAATGAGTAATAATTGCCATAAATAGGCATGCAAGAATAATGGCTATAAAAACAAAGTTGTTAAGTTCTGTCTGGATGTCATCACCTGCTGATTGCTCCCAGCCTGAGCCCCGCTTTTTCTGCACTAAAGACGGGCCAGCCAAAGAGGCTTTTCCTGGCCTCAGAGGGTTAACAGAGGGAATCACTTTGTCCCTGTGGGATTCCACATTCTATCGTCTAAGCCCTGCATCTAGGGAAACGCAGCCTGAAAGCTTCCAAATATTCATCCTCCTGCGCAAAGCCTGATGTGTCTCTCACGTGCCTCTGGGTTCTCTCCCTTCAGCCCTGAGTGATTTCCCCTTCCAGCTGCCTGTGCTGGTCAGGTCCTGCCACTGGGGAGCCCAGGATGAAGCAGGAGCAAGCAGGGCGATCTGCCCACTCAGGGGAGTGTGCAACCGCCACCTCCCTCCTAGTACACACACTTCCCATAACGCCACCCCAAGTGCTGTTACCCAAACAGCCCATTATCGTATGACGGAGCTGGTTTGCGCAAATGGACATGACAGAGAACCAAACCACGTAAGAGGGATGAAGTAGATAGAATGAGTCAGCATCGATGACAAGAACAAGGTGGGAGTTTGGCACAAGGCAAGTGACATGCTGGATGGGAATGCAGCCTGCTGTTCCGGTGGGCTGAACTCAGCTTATAGAAATGCATTTCCTTGGGACTGAATAACATTTCCATTTCCATCTAATTAAATTTCTAGTTAATTAGTTGCTCACGTGGACCCATCTTGAGATTTCACCTAAAAGTATGACTTTCCAGGTTTCTTTTCTTCCTTAAAGTCAGAAGTGGCTACACTGGGCCCAGAGCAACCACTTTCCTGAGTCAAGTACTAACCACCCCTGTAGCTTTTACTCATTTACTCATTCATTCGTTCGTTCTGTCGTTCAAGTTCCAAATATTATTGCTGTTTATTTAACCACCAAAAAGTCTCATGAACAGACACTAGGCTTTGTACACATGCACATTTTGTTCTGTGTGGTCCCTTTGGGCACCTGAGTTAGTCACCTGCTCTGGGTGCCAGTCTGGCAGAGTCCTTCTGGGGACTCTGACCCCAACCCCTGAGAGCTCAGTGGGCTCAGAAGCTGCCCAGTGACCTGTGGGCTGTGCAGTACTTGCCTATGGGCCCTCATCCAGCCCCTGGGTGACCGCCTTCATTTGGTTCCTGCAGCTGGTACCTTTACCAGCCTGTCGGAGGGGCCTGCTCGCCTCCTGCCCAGGGAAACCAACCCTGGCTGGCCCATTACGAACTGCAGGGTCCTCACCTCCAGATTGTCCAGGTAAGTAGCCACGTTGTTCTTCAGCTCAGTCACACACAGCGACACCCAGTGGAACCTCTCTTCTAAGTCATCAAATTCCTTGTCTTCTGTCTGAGAGTAAAGTTATGCTTGTGAGGGCTGAGAATATCCACGTGGGGGCAGTGTACACCACGTAGCTGAATCCCCAAGTCTTGGGTGAGGACCACCTTTCCACAGCCCAGCCCATCAGAGCCAGTTCCTCCAGCCCCAGAGCTGAGTAGGACAGTGAGTGCGGTTTAGTGGTTTTGTATTCAGACCACAGGATCAAACATACAAGCACGTGAGTCCTGGTTCACTTGCTTCCAAGCTGTGTGACCTTGGGCAAGTGTTTTACCCTCTCTGAGTTTCTCATATATAAAATGGAGGTGGGTGGGTAATAGGAACACCTACTTCATTATGTGGATCAAGTACCGCCTGGTTCAGAGTGAGTACTTGATCAACCTGAGCTGCTACTGGTAGCCATCAGAGCTGGTCCCATGCCCAGACCCAGAGATTAGCTCTCCTGTCTGTGTCAAGAGGCCCCAGAGAGAGTGGCACAAGGTTCAGTGGAGAAAGCCCTGTGCAGGCTCCTCAGAATTGAGTGGGGTGCCAGTGCTGCCTATACCTGGCTATCAATGCTGCAAAGTCACGTCCCTCCCTTAGCCTTCGCTTTCCCAGCTCTGAGAGCAGTCTAAGCCCCTCGCCCCACCTACTGCACAGTCTTGCTTGCCCCTTGGCATGCCTAGGGTGTGACCCTTCCTCCTGCCCATGCTCACCCTGAGCACAAGCCCCGCCTCCTGCTTCAGCAGCTGGCTCAGCCGTGTGGTCTTCTTGGAGAGGGTGTGTGTGTTGATGCGGGCCAGCCGCTCCCGGAGGGTGAGCTGCTCTACCTTGGTGTACTTGGAGGCTGCACCAACAGAGAGGGAGGGTGTGGGGTGGAAGGTGACCCAGGGAAGCAAGCATCCAGCCCTCCTGGCAAGTCGCCTGAGTGGGCCCTCTTCTCACACATCAGGATCCCACCCATTCAAAGGGTGGTGGGTGAGAGAAGACAAGCACAGGGCTGAGCCCTCACTCTGCAGTGTGAGCCCTGGCTGGACGGCCTGCTTGACTTTGGCAATCACCGCCTCTTGGGTCTCAGTTTCCTTATCTGTAAATGAGGCCAGCCAGCTCGCAGGGTGGCTAGGAAGATCACATAAGATGATGGGTCGGGACCTACTTTCTAAAAAAGAACCCAGGCAAGAGGTGATTTGCCTGAGGTTCCTCAGTCACTGTTAGCCTGGCCAGACTGGGACCATACTTGTCCACCCCTGGCTCAGGGCTTTCTACAGATGGCCTGACCCCAGGACTGAGTGTGAAACCTGGCTCTGTCCCGTACCAGCCCTGTGGCCTGGAGCAAAGGACTAAAGCTCTGTTTACCCAGCTGTGAAACAGAACTAATGGTACCAACCTCAGAGGGCCACTGCAAGGATCAAACAAGATAACAAATGAAAAACTTATCATAGTTAGCCCTTAGCAAACATTAGCTAAATTATCATTGTTATACGGTCTCGGTTGTGCACATGAGTTTCTCTGTCCTCGGGATACTGCTTCATTTTTCAAACCTTTCTGCTTTAACAACCTGGGAGGCAGGATCCCCACTTACCCTCCTCCCCTGCCCAGGTATATACAAAGCCCTTTCCCCTCACCCCCAACCCCTATCTCCATAGTAATTTATCCTCCAAAGTACAGCAGCCATGTGGTTTGAATGGTGATTTTACTTTAGTTCAAGGGATGGGTGCCACAGTGATTGGTTCAAAGAAGGATACATAACCCAGGCCTAAGCCAATCAGCTCACAGCATTCCCCTAACCAAAGTTCAGGGTAAGCACATCATCCAAGTGGGTCCTGTCAGAGTGAAGCTCCAGTTTAATTTTTATGGCTAAGAGGAGAAAGGCCCTGTCTTATCTTGGAGAGTGTGGTACGCCTAGGTGCATCTTAGAACAGCCAGCCTGAAGATAAAGGTGACACAGTAAAGAGCACAGAGAAGTCACTTATAGGGAAACTGAGGCAGCACCCTGATCAAACCCTACCTAAGACCACTTACCTCTGGACTTGTGGGTCCATGACCTCCTACATGCCCTTTATTGGTGAAGCCGCTCTGAGATGAGTTTTTGTAACTAGAGGTGTGCTCACTGCTGTGTCCTCTAAATTGCCAAGTCCTTACCCAGTTCCTTGCGCCTCTTGTACTCATTGATGTTGATGTTCACGGCCTGGAGGACAGAGGTCGCCCTCTGGAGAACAGGGTAGGCACTGGCATCGGGGAGTGTATTCTCCAGAATTTTCTGCAGCAGCAGTGGGTACTTGGTAATCCTCTGCAGAGGGATGACCAGTAAGAAACTGAGGCCTGAGGGTCCAGCTTGTGGCCTGAGGGAGAAGGCTGGAATTAGGCAGGCAAAGCCTACCCTTGGGGGCTCCAGGTAACCTGGGCCAGCTCAGTTCCAGCTCAGCCAGTCACTTCCTTCTGTGGTTCTCAGTTTCCTCACCTGTCGTTTGTGAGTTCTAGAAGTTGGATGGATGCTGCTAGGTCTCATCTTACACCCGTTCTGGGCCTTGGTTCCCCATCTGTTCCAAACCTGAGGGCCAGTGCTCGGCCCTCAGTTCCCTCGCTCACTCAATAGCAAACCCAGAGGACCACTCCCTCTCTCTGGAAAGACTTTCTTCTTTTGGCCCCAGAGATGCCCTCTGTCCTTCTTACATTCCACATCACTCTCTTGGCCAACTCTGCGGGGCTCCCTCCCATGCTGGGGTGCTCTGGGGCCTCCTCTCCTCCCTCTCCACCCACTCTCATACCTACTTCACTCAGTCCTAAGGCTTTAAACGCAGCCCGAACCAGATCTTTGCTTCCTACTTGTGTCCGGAGCCCCAGACTCACACGGTCAACTGCCTACTGAACATCTCCACTCGGATGTGTCCCAAGCACAGCTCTGCAGATGGGGCAGCCACAGGGCATTTCACTGAATAAAATGGTTCTGCTGCTTTCAAAAAGAAAAGCTTTTCAAATGTCAGGAGCTTAATGTACAGAGATGCATTTGAAGTATTTAAAGGAAAAAAGTCATAACAGCTGTATTTTCTTTTAAATAGTTGAGCATAAAAATCGATGAAGCAAACAGCAAAAGATTAATACCGGTTCATATTGGGTGGTGGGTATGTAAGTGTTCATTGCATTCTTTTTTCTATAGGTTTGAAATTTTCATTAAAAAAGTGAAAAAAAAAAGCATACAGAAACTAATGGTGTCAAGGTCTCTTCCAGACACGCCGGTTATGAATGGGTGACTATTTCTCCGATCCCCTTCATGACGACGGCTGGTATTTGCAGAAGGCGTGCCCAAGTCCATGGCAGCTGGGACACACAAGATCTCTCCAACCGTCGTTCATTCATCATGACCGGTAGCCCTCAGGTCTGGCTTTTGAGAAACCCACGAGGTTCCATCCAAGTCTCCACAAAGACTCACAAATGCTGCTCAAGATCATTCTCTCCCTGCCCCTCTATGGTACCCTAGGCTCTTGCTCTTTGCCTCAGGAAAAATCTCCAGACCAAATGGTCAGGAAAGATCGGCCATGAGGCTAAAAATAGGCAGAGCAGGTGGGAGCGCCATCACGAGCTGCAGGGAGTGGGGCGGCAGGGCTGCAATCCGACCGTCAGGGCACACCTACGCTGACCATCTGCTCTCCTCAGCAGCTTCCTCGTGCCTGGCTGACCATGGCAGGAGAGGTGGATGCAATTGCCAAGCATTGGCAAAACTCTGTCCCCTGGCTTACTTTCCATAGGAAAGGGCCAACTGCCTCACGGGGACAACTGTCACCTCAAAAATCAGAGGGCAGGGGGTCTTCTAAGAAATAATCACATTTTTCCCCATAATTATCAAGACGTCACACTACAGAGTGACAGCAGACTCTGACACAAATGGCTTTTCTAATGTAATCTGGAGAAAAATTTGCATGCAGCCTTTCAGATAAGTAACAACAATGACAACATCATACCTGAGCCAGATGAATGCAAGGAAACAGGCCCCTTGGTGGGAGAATCGACTGGTGAGATCTCTTAGGAGCGCAGTTTGGCAGCATGTGAAGCGCACAAACCCTTGGTTCCGTCTATCCGACCCCAGTCATCTACCCTCAGGAATATCGACTCAAGCAAGCAAGGTAGAAACTATTCAGCAACTAGATTTACGACAGTAAAAAATTGGTAACAAACCAAATTACCAACAGGGTAATTGTTAAACCATAAACCTGCCCTGGAAAAGAACTCTATGCAGCTCTTAAATAGCTATCTGAACTTGCTTATGCATGCATAAAGGAGCTCTGCAAAGATCCATAAGAAATTTTAAAGCGGCTGCCTTAACTTTGGGATGAGAGTTGTAATTGCGTGGGTGAAGAGGCGGGGTTGAGAAGATTTTCCTTTTTTACTGTATAAATGTGAATGGTTTAAACACTTCGAACCATGTAACTATGTTGCCCATTCAAAATTGGAATTAGATTTTTTTGTAATTTAAGAGTTTATTCATTTATTTTTAGAGAGGGGGAAGGGAGGGAGAAAGAGAGGGAGAGAAACAGCAATGTGTGGTTGCCCCTCACACACCCCCAAATGGGGACCAGGCCCATAACCCAGGCATGTGCACCGACCAGAAATTGAACCAGCGACCTTTCAGTTCGCAGGGCTGCACTCAATCCACTGAGTCACACAAGCCAGGGCTAAAATTTTTTCCTCTACACGTCTCTACCTGAGGCCTCCATCCACTGGTGTCAGCTCTGGCTGTGTTGCCACCCAGGGCCGTTCTGATCCCTTTCCATGGGGCGGGACTTCAGCCACCTGCAGAGAGGCCTCCCCAGGTGATACACACCTGCTTCCCAACACTGTTGCTCACGGCATGTGGTTCCCCCCACCTCACTGCCCTTCCTGTGGAAGTCATGAAAGCTGTCCACCAAATGTTTCTACCTTCCCACTTCCTGACTCTGGGTAGGACAGCACACCCTGCCTCCCGGTAGTTGGATAAAGCTACGGGATTAGTACTGGACCATGAATTGTGGGAAGCGAGAGCTATCATTTCCAAGCTGGAGCTCTTGGTTACCAGTGTCGAACCTTCCAGAGGTCTTTTTCCCTTTGCCCCAATTACTGGCAACATTCCAGACAAGGGCTGCTGCCAGCTTGGGTCCCAGAGTGAGGATGATGCAAAGAGCCCCAGGCCACCCCTCAACGGAGCAAAAGGTGTAAGCCTTTGTGGTTTGAAGCCACTGAGAGTTGGGAGTGTTCATGTCGGTAGCCTAGCCTAGCCTGACTGAGTCACTCTGGAAGCTGTGCGAGCATCAGCAAATGGAGGTGAGGCCTTAACAGTCCCTGACTTTGGGGTCACTGCAGCAGGAACAAATGCCCACTGGTCTTTCTACTCACACCACGGCCTCAATGATGCCCTGGATCTCCCGCTGTAGCTCTGGCTCCCGCCGGTACGACTCCACCAGCAGCAAGGCCTGGTCGTAATTGGCACAGTAGACCTTATAGGCTCGCTCCAACTCCTCTTGGAATTCCAGGAATAAGTTACCTGACAGTGAAAAAGCAACAAGGAGCTCACGAAGGCATGTCATGTCTGTCTGTCCCTTTGCTTGGGATAGGGAGGTAATGAGTGAGACAGCTGCCAGCGTGACCACCTTCGTCACCCTGAGCAAGTTGCCTCATCTTCCTGGGTTCCCATTTGTCTCGTTTGACTTCCACAAGCACGCTGTAAGGGTCAGTGACGGAATGCTCTAGAGCTCAGGCTGATGCACTGTGAGTACTTAACAAATGGTAGCTATAATTAGAGCAACAATATTGGCAATGCTCGTATTTGTACAGTGCTTTACAGTTGACAAAACACACCCATGCTGTATCTTTACAATGACCGCGTGTGGCAAGCACAACCACTGACGCCCAGTTTGCAAGGACCCACTGTAACACAGCCCAGGAAGTGACGGCACGGCCGGGCTTCAGACTCGGGAGGACCAGGGCCAGATTTCCAGCCACCCCTTTCCCAGCTGTGCAACCTGGGCAAGCCTCTGACCCCTCCAACCCTGCATTTTCCCATCTATAGTTTGTAATAAACATAGTACTCATCTCCAGGTGTTTTTTCTTTTGATGAGGATTAAGTGAAATAATACATGTAAAGCATTTGACACAAACTTCATTCACCAAATATTTACCAACTGCTCATTTATTGACTATATGCCACACACTCTTCTAAGCTCTGTGAACAGAACAAAACCCCATCCCATGGGACTTATATTCTGTGGGGGAGGTGGACATTAAGTAAATATAGACCATATGCTAGGTAGTGATGAGTACCATGAACCAAGACAAAGGCAGGAAAAGAGTTAGAGAGTGGCAGATCCATCTAGGGAAGGCTTCTGTGAAAAACGTTTACCAGAGACCAGCAGTACCCAGTCCTGGGAATAGCTAGGGGAGAGCAGCATACCGGGCTTAGGGAAGAACAGATACAAAGGCCCGAAGGCGGGTGAGCACTGGGCATGCGGGTGAGAGCAAGAAGGCAGCTGTGCCAGGAGTAGAGTGAGCAAGGGCACAGTGCTGACAAAATAAACAGGGAACTGAAGCCAGATCATGGAGGGCTTTGAAGGAAAGAAGGGAGGAAGATGGAGTAAGGTGTTTGGATTTTATTCTAATGGTGGCAGGAAGCAACTGGAAGGTTTTGAGCGGAGGTGACATGATCTGGTTTCTGTTTTAAAAGGATCACTCCAGTGCTCAATTTCAGCAGCCCCTACACTAAAGTTAGAACAGTATAGACAAGATTAGCATGGCCATTGTATAAGAATGACATGCAAATTCATAATGCATTCCATATATCTAAATCACAAACTTATGAGATTGGCTATCTGTAGGGGGAGAAGGAACAGGTTGGAAAGGATGAGGAAATGGGATAGGGTGGTAGGAATGAGAGGTAATGCTTTGCTGAATACCCTCTGTATAGCTCTGACTCTTAGAACCATGAAATGTTTCACACATTTCCAGTATGTCTCTATATCTCTATATGTGTGTGTATATACATATATGTTTGTGTGTGTGTGTATACATACACACATATTGGTATATACAAGGTCTGTCCGGAAAAATTTCCAGCTATTGTTAATATAACAAGAATGGTTTGCACGACATCGATGTAACCTGGCACCCAAGGAGAGTGGACTGGAATGTGCATGTGTGAACAATGACAACTTCACTGTACTAGTCAGTGGGGGTAGTAGACACTGTTGAGTGAGCATGTGTACTATGCAGCCTTACTTTCAAAATGAGTGAGTGAGTAGTGCAACAAATCTGCATCAAATTTTGTTGTTAAGCCTGAACATTCCTCTGCAGAAACGATTTGGAGGATTCAGAGGCCACACCTACGGGCAACTGGTGATTGACAGGTTCACGGTGACAACACACACACTCACACATCATGTCTCATGCAGAGTGTTTCCATGAAACATCAAATCACCCAGTGACTCAACCTCCCTATAGCCCAGACTTGGTGCCCTGCGACCTCTGGCTTTTCCCAAAACTAAAATCACCTTTGAAAGGGAAGAGATTTCAGACCATTGATGAGATTCAGGAAAATATGATGGGACAGCTGATGACGATTGGGAGAACTGTGTGAAGTCCCAAGGTGCCTACCTTGAAAAAGACTGAGGAGTCATTGTCCTATGTACACTGTTTCTTGTATCTTGTATTTTCTCAATTAATGTCTCTATTTTTCATATTATTTGGCTGTATACCTTCTGGACAGACCATATGTGTGTGCGTGTTATATACACATTTATATCATACAAATATATAATACACATGTTATGTATAAATGTAATTAAGGCCAACCAGGTGTGGAGGGATAACCCCAAATGTAATACAAGCAATAGGAATTTATTACAAACAAATAACATAATCACAGTGAAGAGTGTGGCAAGGAAATTAGCATAAGTATCTGTTTTTCACAGTGGTACTGTTAGTAATTGTGAAGCTATTTATGTGTATGCTAACTTTGAACAAATAAGTAAATATATCATAAATAATGACAGCCATTTCTTCTTGTCAGAGATGTTACAAATAAGAAAAGGGGGAAGCTTAGAATAAACCTTGCGATGCTGGTGGAATTGGAGGTATTAATATGAACTCATGGTTTTAAATATATAAATATAGATAAATAGATATAGAAAGAAACATAGATATGTGTATATGCATGCAACAGCATATAAACATATACTTCCCAGCTCTACCAGCTGAGAAGGCCTAGGAGCCATGACACCCCAGGAGCAGTGAGCACACCTAGAGGCTGGAACCTGGTGTCTAAATACCATTCTCCAAAGACAGGAACTGGGACTCCAAGGAGGAATGACTGGTTCTAAGGATGAGGTAGGGAAAATAGAAGATGATCCTGAAACGTCCTGTGGTATCAGAAAGTGAGGAAGTACTAAAAAATTGTTAGGGATGCATTGAAAGGACACAGGAGCCAACGTGAAGGAGCGTGCCATGGCTGAAGTTGGTGCAATTCGAGCAAGAAAATAAATCACGATAGTACTAATTTTTCCCTCATGGAATAAAGTAAAAATCCATGAGTCCATATTGATATAAATAAATAATTGAAGAAAAATGAATGGGAGGAAGGACAGTTCTTTCTTAAAAGATAATTTTAATTAGTAAATGTAAAAGGAGAATAATGGAAATAGAAAATCACCATTAGAATATCAGTAATAATTACTGTAGCAAGAACCATTGATGGATGTTAAAATTGACTAAAGTTTGAAAAGAAACAGAACATTAGCATAATGTCAAAGTTCCTCTCCACAAGTATTTATTAATCACAAAGGGAAAAAAAGTAACATTACAGTGGAAAACCTAGCAGATACCACCTTCTATCAGCTATGTGGTCAAAGCTATCACTATTCTAAGTAATAATATGTAGTGTTATCATGTGATACGATGCACTGAGAACATGACATTGACTGTGATATGCCTGCCAAAAATGTATAACCTTAAGTTAAGGTTATAAGGTTTCAATAATTAAAATAATTATAATTTTATAAATCACATAGAATGTTACAAAATATAAAATTTGTATACAGCAAAGATTTGTAAAATATGGATTTTATATGTAAACTTTTACAAAATATGTAAAATAATTTTAGTTTTAACAACTGAAAACCTCAAATTGAGGAATTTTCTATAAATTTAAACTCTTCAGAAGAATTATGGTGACTAAAGGCAAAAAGAGACTAAAGGACTGTCACAGACAGAAAAAAACTAAGGGAACATGACAATAAAATAAAATGTGATGCCCTAGACTGGATCCTGGATCCTGGATCCGAAAAAAATGTTGACAGGAAAACTGGTAAAAATCTGAATGGGGTCTGTAGCGTTAACAGTGTCAATCCCCCTGTTTCAGTAAGTGTACTATGGATAGGTAAGACATTAAAGTTAGAGGAAGCTACATGAAGGATAGGTAGGAGCTTCTGTATTAGTTTTGCAACTTTCTGTAAGTCTAAAATTATTTCAAGGTAAAAATTGTAAGAAGAACCTTGAAGACACCACGCAAAGTAGAGTAAGCCAGACACAAAAGGACGATGCAGATGGGAGGCTCCACTGATAGGAGGCTCCTGGGGTGCCCAGACTCCTGGAAACAGGAAGCAGCATGGGGGTGACCAGGGGCTGCACAGGTGGGCAGTTTCAGCTGAGGACGAGGCAGCAGTTCTGGAGATGGCCCATGGTGATGGTGGTACGACAAGGTGGACTGCTTAATGCCACTAAATGCACGCTTAAAAATATTACGATGGTACATTTCATAAGTTACATATATTCTACCACAAAAAGTTTCAAATAGTTTTTTAAAACACTGTACACTAAGGTTATAGCAGCCTTATTCACAATTGCCAGAAGCAACCCGTTGTCCTTCAGTGGGTGAATGGATAAACTGCACCACATCCACAGTGATTATAAAAAAAGAAATGAGGTATTGAGTCAGGAAAAGACATGGAGAAATCTTAAGTGCATATTACTAGATGAAAGAAGCCACTCCAAAAAGGCTACACACCATATGATTTCAGCAACATGACATATGGAAAAGGCAAACTATGGAGACGGGAAAAGGATCCCTGGTTTCTGGGTGTTAGAGGATGAAGGGGATCAAGGGGCAGGACACAGAGGATTTTTAGAGCATGATAGTGTATCAGTCTAAGTCCACGGAACTGTACAATGCAAAGAGTGGCCCAATGTACACTACAGATATAGCCAATAATATATTAATATCCATTCACCAATTATAATAAGTATGCCATGCTAATGTAAGATATTCATAACAGGGAAAACTCTGCATGTAGGGAAGAAGTATATGGGAGTTCTCTGTATACTTTCTACCTAACTTTTCTATAAACCTAAAAGTGCTCTAAAAAATTGTCTATTAGCTCTATACTATGTGGGGGCTCAACCAGGATCAAGAGTGGTAAACGGAAGAGCTGTTAGAAGCTGCTACAAATACCCAAGCAAGAGTATTTGGTTGTCCATCTGGGGGGAAGTGGTGAGGGTGAAGAGAAATGTATTGAATACGCAGGGCAGGTGGGGAGCCCTGGACCACAGGAAGCCAAGCTGACCCCCATGCCTGACAAAGCTGGGGGCTGGACCTCCCCCCTGGACCAAGCTCCCCTTGGAACAATCAGTGGTACCCAGACCAGCAAGGTCCAGCCTCCCGCAGGAGCATTACAGCCCAGGACCAAACTGCCGCCCCAGTGCTGGCCCAGTGACTCCCCAGAGAGAGCTCTCTGAGGAGAAGCCCCAGCACTAGGGAGGACATGAGCAGGAAAGGTCACCCAAAACTACAGGTAGGAAGATCAGTGTGTCAGGGACACACTGCGGAGATGACCTCCACCTAGAAACAACTTGGATGTAGCCACGAAACCTAGGGCAGGTGCCACCTTTTCCTCAACATGGGCGCTTCCATGGGAATGTGGCTGAGGTCAAAGGCACTGCATCACATCACTATGGCCAGGAATGGGTGTGTGTCCATAACTGAAGGGCAGAGGAAGGCACACTCCCATAGAGCAGAACTGTCCAAAGAGGCAGGAATTCCCTGGGACAAGGTAAAGACGTATTTCCTCCTTTCTTGTCTTTTTCCAGTCACAGAGTAGAAGGAAGTCATAGCAGTTAAAAAGTTACTCCCCATATCTAAAGGGCGTTCTACCTTTAGCTGGGATTAGTTAGAAAGAAGAGAAACGGAGGCGGGATGGTCAAGAGCTAGGGTTCTAGAGTCTGAAAGAGCTGGCTTCAAGTCCTCATTCTCTCTGGTCAAGCTGTGTGGCCCTGGGAAAGTTACTGAACCTCTCTGGGCCTTGGGTTTTCTTGCATAAGATGGGGATAATAATAATCAATAGGTAATGGTGTCATGGGAATGAAAGGGCCACTACATGTTAAGTACTTGTGCTCTCAGTGGGTTGGACTAGATATTACTTGAGGGTCCTGCCAGCTCAGACCTGCTGTTTCAGGGATCCCAAATGCAGCCCTCCATTGAGCTGCATTTTTCTGGAACTCTGGACACGGTTCTGCAATGACCACGTGCTGAGGACAACTCTACAGGAATCCAAGGCTGACAGCTTCCTCGTCTTTTGCTTACCAATGAGCTGCGCTTGTTCCTCTTCCCTGGAGTCTGTCTCCTGCAGACCCTGAAGAAATCTGCTGTTCACCTTGATGATATCATCGGTGTTTGAGAACAGGACATCCAGATCTCCCTGTGGCAGCTGCAAAGAGCAAAGAAGCCATGGGAGGTTGTTGGGAGGTGAGTAGAGGGACCAGATTTGCAGGCCTTGAGGAACAGTAGAGAACACTCACACCCCCAGGGGCCCATTGCTCTTGGAAGGCTGCCCTAGTGGGATGTTTGCAAGGACTTTGAAATGTTATAAGTTAGGTATTTCCATTACTCTACAAGAAGAAAGGAAAAGATGGGCACCCAGCCTGGAAGGAAAACTAAGCTGGGGTTTTACCAGCTACCATTTTTCTTCCCTCATTTTCCCATCTGTCATAGCAGGCTGGGGAGTCCAACTTCTTTCCAGCTGATATATTTGGCACATATCACCATGACCTTGAGATGTATTCTGGACACCAGCTCTTATTAACTAGGGTTACCACTGTTAAAAAAGGACACAGGACATCTATTTATGTGCAGGGATATATATGAGAGAGAGAGAGATGACAGATGATTGATGGAGATCGATAGATTAATTGATTCTGGGTACATAACTGTCAAAAAATATCTAGAGTATGATCTTACTTTTGTTAAAATAAGTAACAACCTATATTTGCTTATTTAATGCCTACAGAGAAAAATCCAAAGTTCTGGAGAGTAAAATGTGAGAGACTTTTACCTTCTACATTACCCACGTTAGTATTTCATTTCATTCACTCAAGAAACACTCACTGAAGTCCATTCGTTATGTGTCAAGAACTGGGACACAGTGAACTATATGGTCTTTGATCTCAAGGAGCTTCCATGTTAGGGAATGCTTGAAATTTTAGAGAGAAAGCTTGTATTATTTCTGAAATCAGCCAGGGAAAGTTGTAAAAATGCACCCTGAAATAGAAACCACCATAGCACTAACCTCTGCATGCCACATCCCCCAATAAGACAATGAGAATGTAGGTTGGTTCAAGCAATCTGTTCTAAACTTGATAAAGGGCTATTTTATCCATCGCTCACTTAATTCTCTAAGGTGATCATCCCTCTCCCCATTTAGCAGATGAACACGCTAAGGCTCCAAGGCCTTGCTGAAAGCCGCATGGCCAGTAAATGGAAGTACAGGGCTTACATCCAGGTGACATCCACTATGAGTTTCCCTCCATCAAGCCTGTTCCAGGAACAGATG
The DNA here is from genome assembly GCA_004027735.1 of Carollia perspicillata. NCBI lineage: Eukaryota > Metazoa > Chordata > Mammalia > Chiroptera > Phyllostomidae > Carollia > Carollia perspicillata. Next base: position 850 of record PVKM010023591.1, on the reverse strand, counting down.
TGAGGTCTCAGAACCTAGGACCCACATTTGCCCCAAAACACAGGCTGTGTGTGGCCCCACCCAGGTACCTGCTGCAGGCGGCTCCTGATGTCCGAGGCACAGAGTTGGAGCATATGCAAGTACGAGGCCTCAGTGTCAATAAGCTCCCTGATGGCCAGCCTCTGATGGAGCGACCATCTGTCCTCAGAGACTTGACGTTCCCCATCTGGACTCCCTGTCCTGGAGGATGGCTCATCGGCCCCACGGTTGGCCATGTCCACAGGTTCTGGGGAAAGCAAACACATCCCAACTCATTTCCAGGAGCTCCACTGGGACATGCTGTCACTAATCCAAAGCTAACTATTCATTGAGCAGCCTAAAAACATCATTAGCTGCATCCACAGTCAAGGTGAACTGTATATTAGCATTTTTGAGTGGTGTCTGAACAGCCTTAAAAAGTAGAACACAACTCAGAAAATTGTTGACATTTTAAATTCATTTCCCAGGATTCAGACAATGTGCTTGTCTGGCTTTTCTTCTATTTTCTTTTCCCCAGCTCTTGGCCCAGATTTCTTTATCTGGTTCAGCTGAGTCAGTCTCTCTCTCTCTCTCTCCCCATTTCACCCCTAGTGGTTCCCTCCTCTCCCTGCCCCACCCACTACCCCATTCAGGCATACTACCTGTCTCCTGGGCTACTTCTACAGCCTCCAAGATCACCTTCCCAAATCCAAACCCACTCCCACCTGCTGCCACCCACACCCATTCATCCTGGAAATAGTTCCAGTTTAAACTTCCTGAAAGAAAGCTTGTGACCATGGTCGTCCATGCTGTGAGATGCCCCCTGCAGCTCAGTGGCCACTTCCCACCTCAT
>PVKM010023590.1:0-21067 GCA_004027735.1 Carollia perspicillata | reverse complement strand
CCCCCTCCCATCTGGCAACCACCAAAATGCTCTCTCTACCAGTGATTCTCTCTCTGCTATTATTGTTTGCTTAGTTTGTTTTTTAGATTCAATTGTTGATAGATATGTATTTATTGCCATTTTATTTTTCATGGTTTTAATCATCTTTTTAAAAATATTCTCTTTAACATTTCATATAATAATAGTTTGGTGATTTTGAACTCCATTGGTTTTTTTCTTGTCTGGGAAGTTCTTTATCTGCCCTTCAATTCTAAATAATAGCTTTGCAGGGTAGAGTGGTCTTGCGTGTAGTTCCCTGCTTTTCATGACCTTGAACATTTCTTGCCAGTCTCATGGTGAACCTGCAAAGTTTCTTTGGAGAAATCAGCTGACAGTCTTATGGGAACTCCCCTGTAGGTAACTAACTGCTTTTCTCTTGCTGCTTTACCTTTAACCGTTGGCATTTTAATTATGATGTGTCTTAGAGTGGGCCTCTTTGCATCCATCTTGTTTGGGACTCTCTGTGCTTCATGGACTTGCATGTCTATTTCCTTCACTAAATTAAGGAAGTTTTCTTAAGTTACTTTTTTCAAAATAGATTTCCAATTTTTTGCTCCTTCTCTTCTCCTTCTGGTACCCCTATGATGTGAATGTTGGAACGCTTAAAGTTGTCCCACAGGCTCCTTAACATATGTTTGTTTTTTAAGATTCTTGTTTCTTCTTGTTGTTCTGATTGGTTGCTTTTTGTTTTGGGACAAAGCATTGTCCCAAATCAAATTCCAAATCATTGATTTGGGTCTCAGCTGCATCCAATGTACTGTTGTTTCCTGTAAATTGTTCTTTATTTCAGTTAGAGTATCTTTAGTTTCTGACTGTATTATTTTATGCTTTGAGGTCCTCACTAAGTTCCTTGAGTATCCTTATAACCAGTGTTTTGAACTCTGCACCTGATAGATTGCTTATCTCCATTTTGTTTAGTCTTTTTCTTTCATTTGATCTGTTCTTTTGTTTGTGCCATGTTTCTTCGTCTCCTCATTTTGGTGGCCTCCCTGTGTTTGTTTCTATGTAATAGGTAGAGCTGCTATGACTCTGTCTTGATAGTGTGGCCTAATGTAGTAGGTTTCCTATAGCATCCAGTGGCACAGCCTCCTCTATCACCCAAGCTGGGAGGTGCTTACTCCATATGGACTGAGGACAGCATCCTCTTGTAGTTGAGCCTTGTTGCTGTTGGCAGATCAATGGGAGGAATTTACCCAGGCCAGTCAGCTGCAAGAACTGGCTGTGACCATTGACCACCAACCTCTGCCCTCTGTGGAGGATCGGCTGTTGGTGTGCAGGGTTGTGGTGCTCCAATAGTCTGTAGCTACCCACTGGTTGCATAGGCCCTGGGGTTCTTGGGAGATGCAGGGCAAGGTCAGCCTCCACCTGTGTTTCTGCCAGGGTCACCCTGCCTGAGCTATAAAGCAATCTGAGATGGCTGCTACTTGTGCTGGGCTTGGAGATTCCTAGGAAAAGCCAATCTGTAAATCTGGGCTGGCTGCTGCTTGTGCCAGGCCTGGGGCCACTTAGCAAGAGGTAAAGGTGCTGTAGACTCATTGAGGCTGGCTGTTGCTTGTTTGATAGGATTTAGGAAGTTGTGAACCATGAGCCAAGACCAGCCGTTCATATATAAAATTTGGTGGGCCCATAAGTTGGCTGGGAGGAAATCTCTGAGTATCTCCAGTATGGAGAAAATAGTGTTAGCAATGTTGATGGAGTCTCAGATATGGCACTAGCCCGGGGCACTGTGGCTCTCTGGCTCTCTGGGGGAGAATTCAGAAAAGGGACATTGGCCTATGCCTGCCTTTCTGTGTGGGAGAAAGCTGTCTCCCAGCTCTTGCCTTGGTGCCAGACACTTCAGTTCCACCCTGTATGCCATTGGTGCCTTTCAAGCTGCTACCCTGGTGCAGGAGCACAGACCAAGTGAGTCTGAGTAAGTCTGTATGTGGGTTCTTTAAGGGGAACTGCTTGGGACTCTAGCTTGGGACTTTTTTCTACCAACTCAATCCCCACTGGTTTTTACAGACAGACGTGGGGATGTATCTTCCTGGCAGTGGAACCCTGGGCTGAGGTCCTGAAGTGGGGCTGGGATTCTTCACCCCCAAATGCCTCTCCTGAATTTTTATCCACTGCGCGTGGACATGGGACCAGCCCATTCTGCATCTCTGGCCCTCCTACCAGTCTGGATGGAGGTGGTTTCTTTAATTCCATAGTCATCAGTCTTTCATTCAACTCGATTTCTGACTGTTCTGAGTAATGGTTCTTCCATATTTTAGTGGTAATTTTTGTGTGGTTGTGTGAGGAGGTGAAGTTTGTTTACTTATGCCACCATCTTGAACAGAAGTCTGACTAAGTTATTCTTTGTTTCTGTTTTCATTGGTAGTTGGGAGGAATAAAGAATGTCTGAAGGTTAAAAGCTTAATTTATCTGGTAGTTTTCATGTGAATTATAAACAATTTTTAAAAGCTAGATTGTTTGATTTGTATACATTTAAAAAATCATAATAATTATGTTACATTGTTTGCCACAGTTTTTGTCCATGTTCTTTTTTCCATGGCTCTCTGTTCACTTGTTTATGTAAGTTTTTGGTAAGTTTTATTTTAAAGGTTTTATTTATTTAATTTTAGAGAGCAGGAAAGGGAGGGAGAAAGAGAGGGAGAGAAGCCCTGAGATGTGAGAGACACAACTATTGGTTGCCTCTCACATGCTCCCAGTTGGGGATCTGGCTTACAACCCAGGCATGTGCCCCTAACTGGGAATCAGTCCGGCAAACTCTCGGTTCATAGGCAGGCACTCAATCCACTGAGCCACAGCAGCCAGGGTGATAAGTTGTTTTGAAAAAGAACCTGTTCTATGAGTCTAATTTTTTTAGAGGATTTTTAAAAGGGTTTATTTAAACCAAACTGACCACATATTCTGGGAGCCAGATCTCAAATGCCCCCATGAGTATAATTTTTACCAATGTCTGTGGTCATGAGGTTTTACATTTTTTTCTTAACATATTACTTTGATGTCAGTGAAACAGTTAAACCAAATAATCTCTTTATCTTTTATTCACTAATAGAGTTTTAACAAAAACATTTAAAAGTAAGCAAGCTTTATAAAGATGTCAGGATGTGAATGTGTCATCACTCATATCCTGGAGTCAAGAATAATTTTCCCTTGAAAGTAGCTATTAGTTTGAAGTAGAACTTGAAAAGAAACACTTTTCTCTGTTTCTTGGTAGTGGTAGCAGCACTTTTTCCATTTACCGATTTATAAGCCCAACTGATGTGAAACACACACAAATGTTAATTCAATTCCGTCTTTATAGTATAACATTTGTGGGTTAAAGGCAGAAATCTTTACAAAGGACACTGAGGAAGAACAGTCAGGTCTGGAAGGTAGCTTGGAATGTGGTGTCAGGGAAACAAAGATTTAGAGCAGTTGTTCCACTCTCATTTTGAATCCCAGACTGCTGAGGGATGACACAGAGTCACTCAGTAGTGTGTTCCCCACTTCTTGCAGGTGCCGATTTCTAGAAACTGTCTTTTTCTGACTATTCTTACCAGCACATATGGGAGCATTGCTTGCTGTACATACTCATGGCTCTTTACAGACAGCTGCTGTGCCCACCAACCACTTTTTTTGCCTTGTGTCATGATCGGTTAGTTTTGCCAGTTTTAGAATTTCATTAAGTTCAGTAAATAGAAAAGGTACTCTGGTGTTTAGGGGTGTTTTATTTAGTATAAGATCTGTAAGATTCATGTTCGTCTTATGTATGTGTAACTTCTTTTTTATTGCTATGTAATAGTTATTAAAATGATACTCAGTTTGCTTATCACTTCCATGTTGATGGACATTTGGATCATTTCCAGCTTTTGTCACTGAATAATGTTGCTATGAACATTCTAGTGGAAGTGGTACTTTCCCGTATCTTCAGGAAGGCCTGCTTGTGTGGCTGACCCTTGATTAACTCCTGGGAACCTAGTTCTTGAGCTGTTCCTTATGTTTCTAACTGATAAGGTGGTTTTGTACAGCTGAATACGAACCATGCTGTACCAGGTCGTTTAGACTGTGCAAAACATGGTTTATGGCGAATACTTGCTTTGCCTCTTGGCAAGATCTGTAGTTTTGGTCACCACAGGTTGTCAACCAGGCAGATGTGCCTGTATTACAAGTGCCCAGTAAAAGCCTCGGAATCTGCAGCTCAGGCAGCTTCTCTGGGCAGAAACACTTTGCACATGTTGTTTCACTTCACTAGTAGAGGATTGGAATTGTCGGGTTATATGGTAATTATGTGTTCAGCTGGGTAAGACACGACTGAACAGTTTCCTACAATGTTGTGCCATTTTATACTCTCTACACCAGAGTACGGGAATATCAATTGTTCTACATTCTTGTTAACATCTGGTACTGAAAGGTTAATTTTAGCTATTCTTGGGGTCTGTACTATCTCATTGTAGGTTTAGTTTGTATCTTCCTGGTGATGAACAATGAAGAACGCCTTCTAAAGTATGCTTTTTGGCCATTTTGTTTATTTTCTCTGATGAAGTATCTGTCTTTTGCCCATTTCAAAAACAGTTATTTGTATTTTATTGCATTATAGGAATTTTGTACCTTGTTATGCTAATTAAATATGGTGGTAACTTATGCAGTTATAAGATCATTTATCACATAATTTCAGGGATACTCGGAATGTTTATAAAATAGTCATTAGGCTCTTTGGCTAGCTAAAGGCCAAATCCACCATGTAGTAGAGACAAGTGACATACTGACCTTGAACCCAAACCTTAGTGCATCTGTTTATCAGAGTTTCTGGCATGTGGTTATTGGCCCACAAACTCTGTTATGCTAATTCAGGGTTTATATTAAAATAAACCAATTATTTGTTTATTTTAATTATAATAGTGGCATGGCATTTAGGGTAATTTATAGTCCTGTCTCTTTTATGTTTAATTTTTTAAAGCTTTTAGAATAGTTATTTTGTTTACTTTTTTAAATTTGTTTATTTCCATTGGGTCTTAGATTTGTAATGGAAATGTTAATAATAACTACTCCCTGATCTGTAGTAGAAACACCAATATTCATTACCCTTAATGATTTACCGTCTGTTAGTTTCTCAGAACGTTAAAAGATTGCACAAATTTTACTAAATACCTGTAGTGGCAAAATTCAGTGTGCTGACAGTCTTTTTCTGATTGCTTAATATAAATGAATTCTGACCTTTCTGTTGGTTATTTAGGGCTCTGTTTGTTCTGTGTTTTTTAGCTATGTTGGGTTTAGTGAGGGCTGTTTTATAACTGGCCTCCAGATCTATGAGGTATAGTGCTAGCAAGTATTAAGATTATGTTTAAAAATTCTATAACTCATACAGTTATTCCTTCCAACAGAATAAATAATTGAGGTTTTATTATACATTACTAACAAATGCTTTCTTTTACAAAGGAGTTTAATGATTGTCATCTTGTGTTTGGTTTACATAATTATATCGTTGCTGTGTTTTCCATGAACTTATGTATAGCAGATACATTTAAATACACAGAATATTTGAAAAACAGGTTTCTTAGGTAGGTTTGTTAAGTCTCAAAAAGTTGTTTATGCTATTAATTATACTCTATCTTTGGCTGTTCAAATTTTAAGATCCATATGAATTAAAAGAAATATTTTGATTTGCTGCTGGTTGAAAGTATCTCAAATTCATTACTTTAAAAGATAAATAGTAAATTCATATTAGTTAACTTTGAATCTAATTTTACTGTTCTGTTGTACTTACTTTTCTCTATCTTGGTTTGTGTAAGATAAGTTTCATACCTCTGCATATTTGAAATTTAGATCAGGGAAATTACTTTTATTAAAACAACAGTATAAATATAGTTGTTTCTTTAACTTGAGTGACTGGCAACTGTAACAGTTGTGTCAGCTATAGTTGATTTTAAGTTGGAAGGAATATAAAAATTTAAGTTCTTTTGAATGAGACGGTTCACAAGAAGTTCTTAGCACTGTGTTGAGTACATAGTAAGAGCTCAGATGGTAGCTGCCACAAGTAGTATTGGCAGAACTATTGTGATTATTATTGTTAAAAACTGCTCCATGGCTGACTGTCTAATAGTGTTATTGATTTCTTGGGACAAGGGTCAGAAAAGGGTATTTTGAACATTATATATACATGTCCAGATTTAGGGGTGTAGGGGTCAGATGGGAAAGTGAATTTGCTATGTGAATATATAGATACAGGTACAGATACAGATATAAATAGTTTTTAAGTTCATATGTATTTAGTTGGACTCAGTTTATTGTTTCTTTCCACAGCCTTATATTCTGTTATATTATTCTGTGTGTTCCTCTGGATCCCTTTTGTCTACTTTTATTACGAAGAAAAGGATGATGATGATACTGGTAAATGTACTGTAAGTATTATTTAGGGCTCTCGTTTTAGAGGAGGGAATGATTATGTCTCCTTTTTAAAAAAATGATGTGACTGAATTTATTCTCAATCAATGTTATCTAGTAGAAATAAACACACACACACACACACACACACACACACATGCACGCGTATATTTTTAAATTTTATTTTCAGAGAAAGGGAGGAGCAGGAGAAAGAGAGAGAAAGAAACATTGACGTGGGAAAAAAACATCTATTTGTTGCCTCTTGCACGCCCTCAACTGGGGACCTGGCCAGCAAACCAGGCATGTGCTCTGACTAGGAATCAGAACAGTGATGTTTTGATTTGTGGGATAACACCCAACCCGCTGAGCCACACCAGTCAGGGCTAATACAATAGAAATATATTTTAAGCCACATGTGAAATTTTAAATGTTCTAGTAGCCACATTAAAATAAGTACTCAGGAACAGTTGAAATTATTTTAATGACACATTCTATTTAATGTCATATGTTCCAAGTATTATCATTTCATTTAGAGTCAAAACATATTATTAATGAGACATTAAATTTCTTTTTCATACTATTTTAAATTTAGAGTGTATTTTACACGTACAGCACATGCCAGTTGAATTAGCCATATTTCAAGTGCTTAATAGAGGCATGTGACTTGTGATTATTGTTTTGGAGCAGTTCTAGAGCAGGGATCAGCAAACTTTTCTGTAAAAGGTGAGGTATTTCAGTCTTTGAGAGCCATATAGTCTCTGTCTCAACTACTCAACTCTGCTGTTGTAGGGTGAAAGTGGCTAGAGATGGTACTTCACGAGCATGATGTGATCCAGTTAAACAGGAGGTAGGCTACCTGTGGCCTCCAGGATGTGGTTCGCTGCTGCCTTTTCCAGGGCACAAAGGAGCACTTGCAGATTGTTCTCACTAATCCAGGAAAACACTGAACAAAAACCTGATAAATACAGCACATTTGCACGTTCAGAACTTCAGACCATTATCACCGAGTATTGGTATAAACATCTTAACTAAATATTAGCAAATCAAATGCAAGGATATTTTAAAAATACATCAATAAAGTATACCTTAGTTGGATATGTCTCTAGTTTGCATGGGTGTTTAGAACCAATACATCTATATAATTTTTTAATGTTTACTTTTTTTAAAAGATTTGATGTATTGATTTTTAGAGAGGGGAAGGGAGGGAGAAAGAGAGGGAGAGAAACATCAGTGTGTGGTTGCCTCTCACATGCCCCCTACTGGGGACCTGGCCCTCAACCCAGGCATGTGCCCTGACTGGGAATCGAACTGGCAACCCTTTGGTTTGCAGGCTGGCACTCAATCCACTGAGCCGCACCAGCCAAGGAGCACATCTGTTAATGTATAGTAATTTAATAAATCAGAGAATAAATTATATGTGGAAAGATATTTGCCGAAATTGAACATTTTTTCCAATTTTGAGGGGAAAATAGCAGCATAAAAAGAATAAAATATCTTTTGTGTTTTTATTGAGTTAGAGGAATTTGTTTTATCCTATGTTTGTGTTTTGTATTTAAGTACAAAAACAAATATATTGACTCAAAGGACAGTATTATGCTTAATCATGTTTATTAAAACCTTAAAGCATTTGCATTGAGATCAGGAGCAAGTACATCAACAATATTTTAAATGATCCCCAGAGTGGTGGTAATCAGCGTAATTTGTTAGAGGGAAAAAATAACATGTTTAAATATTTATAAAGAAAGTCAAAATTATTATTTGCAGATAACCATTCAATTCTGTATTTGAAAACCCAGGGCATGTAACATGCAGTGACTGAATACAAATTTAATGTCTAAACTTAATGCGATATAAACTCTCTTGATTCACTCTTCTAAAGTGCATCTTCTCCAGCTCTTTGGTTGATCTGAAGATCCTCCTTACCTTCACTTTATGATTTTTTCCCCTAAAGACTATCTTAACTCCTCTGCAAACAAGAATTTATCACATGAAGTATGATTTAACTTTTTTTAAAGAAATTTTTAAAAGATTTTATTTATTTTTAGAGAGAGGGGAAGGGAGGGAGAAGGAGAGGGAGAGAAACATCAGTGTGTGGTTGCCTCTCACACGCCCCCAAATGCGGACTCAGCCTGCCACCCAGGCACGTGCCCTGACTGGGAATTGAACCAGCAACTCTTTGGTTTGTAGTCTGGTGCTTAATCCACTGAGCCACACCAGCCAGGGTATGAATTTAACTTTTAAAAGGTCATTTTTAGAGATTTCAGTAGGCTGAGAAACAAATGTTTTTTTCTAACTGATTTAACTTCTTCTTTGAGATTAACTTCTTTTCTTCCATATTTAGAATGTTCAGCTTGTGTTTTTCTTTATGTTTGCATTACATTGTGGGCACCAAGCAAAAGACAGATTTTAAAGACATGAGTTCCTGTTTTCAGGTTCTTGTTTAATCACTTACCAGTTAGTGTGACTTACAGCAAATTATTTAACCTGTCTGGGCCTCAACTTCTCTAAATTGGGATGAGAACATCTATGTCAGGGTTATTGTGAGAATGAGATGAGCTAACATATGTGAAGTTTTTAGAACAGTCCCAGTATGATAATATGTTTTATATAATTCTATATGTTTTAAAATATACTTTACCTAAATAAATATATATATATATATATATCATGTTTTAAGTGTATACATACATGTGTATTATTCCCCCAACCAGGGCGGGAATATTATAGATTCTGATTGCTTTCTGTTTGGGAGAATATTTTATTAAGTATTCTAATAATTTTAATAAAGCTGTCTATTGGAGAATTAATTAAGCTGTAAGTGTACTGCTTTTCACAAGTCTAACCATTGAAAAGATTTTAAGTCTAGTGTAGTTTGCAAAGATACTTAGGATGTAGCATATGCATTGTTTTTCTTTAAAATTTAATATTTTTTTAACAACGGAAACTTTACAGAGGGAATATAAGTATATATTTTATGTGAAAATACTGTTATATTGTAGCAATGCTATTATATTTTAAAGATCTGACTAAATGGTATACTTTTCCCCCTTGCCTTCTAGCAAATTAAAACGGCACTTAAGTATACATTGGGGTTTGCTGTGATTTGTGCACTTCTTCTTTTAATTGGGTAAGTGGTGATTTTTTTCCCCCCAAGAATAAAAATAGCAGTATTTTAATTTAAAAAAATGTAAAAAAGTGAATACAACACCTTTTATGGCACCGCCAAGCGGTAACCACAATTAACCTTTTTGCACGTATTGTTTTATTGAGACATTTTCTATGTGGTAAAGTACATGCAAGTGCCCCTCACCCATACATAATTTTACACAAATGTGATTATATTTTATGTAACTTTTGATAATCTGCTTGTTGAAATATGGTAGGCATTTTTTCAGAATAATGTAGATCCATCAATTTTGTCTGTGTGGCATTTCCTTAAGATACAACAATTTATTTGATCTTTTAGTGGTGATTACTTGGACATTTATGACACTTGCAGTTACCTCATTCTTATAAACAATACTTTGATGAAAATTCTTGTCTGTGCATCTTTTTAGATTTGACACATCAGTTTTTAAATTGTTGAATTAATCTTTCAATGAAATTTTCCCTTCTTTTTCCTTAACTTTATACTAATGTTAATAAAGTTTTGCACATTTTTAATACATTTAAAATTTTCTCTTTGGAAAACATCTGTCCTTTTTAATAGGACACATTTATTCTTGTTTAAATAAGGCTTGATTCTTTTTTATGTTAGGAAATACATGAGGTGCTAATAAGTTTTTTAAGTTTCTGTTTAATATTTGATCTTAGAAGTTTCAGTAAATGAAAATGCTCATTTATTGAATACAATCCATGACGAGAATAAGACTGGTCAGTAACTTTTTGTAGTTCTAGGTGTTCTTAGGAGGCATATGTCTTGTACTCAAGGCACATTTCCAATTCCCTTTGCCTGCCTGCATGTGTCATGAAAAAGTACTTTTTGAAAGGACACTTTTTAGTGGTTTCGCTACTTACTTTAGCTGTTGAATATATTTTTAAAAGTCATTTTTGGCCTTTTAAAGAAAGCTACATCTAGTTATATTCATTTGTTTTGTTAATGTGGAAATCGCTTGTCTGTAAACCTAAATTATCTAGAACCAGAGATTAGCAAACTTTTCTTTAAGGGTGGATAGTAGGTATTTTAGGTTAGAGGTCCATGTGGTCTCTGTGGCTACTCTGCTACTGAACTCTCCTCTCATAGGTCTACAGTAGTTGCAGACAATACATAAACCAAATGTCCTGACTTGAGTTCCAGTAAAGCTTTGTTTGCAAACACAGGCAGTCAGTAGTTTGCCAATTTCTGATTTAGAGCATGACTGAGAACCATTAATAAAGCCATACATCTTTACAATGCCCAGAATATCTGTCTGAAACAAAAGCAATGATGAAGTTTATTCTAAAATTTACTAGTCTTTTTTTATGGGACATCACCTTCAGTTCTCATTTACAAAGGTTACATTTTGTACAATTCTAGTAAGCTTGAACTGATTCTGTAGATGATATTTATTTATTTAGAAGTAGTGTATTAAAAGCGAAGCAAATGGTGCCTTGCAAATACACTAATAACAAGGAGCAAAAGTTTGATTGGATGTTTTGAGCAATGTAATATTCATTCTCTTATTTTCCATATATTTATTGTGTGTCTGTTATGTTTCAGACACTGTAAAAGGTGCTGGTGAAACAGCAGTTAACGGAAAAGACAACTCCTCCTGTCATGGTGCATACATTCAGGACGGGGTTAGGGGGGCAAAGAAAGAAAATAAACAAAAAATAGTTTGTGTCAGGGGTATGAAATTGTAGTGAAGACAATGCTGAGAGGGTGGTATTTGAGAAGACACTTGAAGGAAGAGAGGGAGCCATGAACATATGTGCGGGAAAGAGCATTGCAGTCAGAGAAAAGAGTCAGTGACATGCTCTGAGGCAGGACAGTGTCTGGTATGTTCAAAACAAAGGGAGGAAACTAGTGTAGCTGGAGTGGGACGAATGAAGGCTGGAGCAGCTGAAGGTACGGTCAGAGGTGACTAGAGCTGCCAGACTTAGTAGGGCATTGGAGGCCATTGTGAAGACTTTGACATTTTTTTCTGAGGGAGCTGGGAAGCTGTTGGAGGGGTTTTTGTAATTGAGTGACATGATCCGACCTTTTGAAAGGATCTCTGGGTAGCGTTTTGAGATTTGTCTTTTATGGGGTAAGGGTAGAAACATGAGATCTGTTAGGAAGCTATTGTGAGAACCTAGAAAATACCTGATGGTTGCATTAGTAATTTGTTTATGCCTATAATTTGGAGAGAAAGATAGCAGGATTTTCTGATAGGTCCGAGAGAAAGAGGAATTGAGAGCATATCTGGAATTAGCCAAACTACGAACTGCAAACAAACTACAAACTTTGTAGTTGTTTATCTTACTTTTGATAACCAACTGCAATTTTGAGGTGTTTATAAAACCACCCTCAAGTTTGATAATTCTCTAGAAGGATTCACAGAAGTCACTGGAGGCAATTACACTCATGGTTACCATTTATTACAGGTAAAGGATATCGGCTAAAATCAACTAGAAGAAATGCGTAGGACACAGTCTGGGAGGACTCCAAATATAAAGCTTTTGTTATTCCTAGCACATGCCACCTTTCTGGCATCGACCTGTGACAATGTGCACCTCGTAGTGCCAACCAGGGAAGCTCACATGAGCCCTGGTGCTCAGAATTTTTATTGGGATGCTGTTATGCAGGCATGTCTGATTTATTGATTGTCTGTAAGGTTATCTCAGCCTCTTGGTCAGCTGATGCCACCTGATCCAGTCTTCCCACCCTAAATCACCTGGTTAGTCTGTCCCAGTACCTAAGATTGGGTGTGACCAGCCTGTCCCCTAAAGGAAGACACTCCTTAGTAGGTGTGACGCAGATTAATTCTCAGAACCATAGGCAAAATTCAGACCTCTTTTTAGGCAAGGCCAAATTCTCTGGTACAGGGCAAAGCCATCATCACCTGAGATAGGCAGATCTGAAGGACGAGTAGGTTTGGTGGGAGAATATCAAGAGCCTAGTTTGGTTCATGGTAAGTTCTGTAGGCATTCAGGAAGAGATACTGAGCATGTTTCCAGATCCAGGCATTAGGAAACTCGCAGTTTAGTCTGTGCTCTTCCAATAGCAGTATCTATCTCCAGTGAGTTTTATGTTATGTGAAGTATGAGAAACAGGACAATGATTGCCAGATATTACTCCCTGTGTCTCCTCCTGGCTTTCTCAATACCAGGATTCTTTTGCAGCTGAAGTGAAAGTGTTGGTTTTCAGTGTGTAACAGGCCAGAAGGAAAGGCATCCAGAGCACCCATGTAGGAGCAAGGCTTTGATTCAGGTCGGAGGATGTTTCCTCTGTTATAAGAGGGATAAAAATGAAAAGAGGTACAGGTAGGTCATAAGTTTGGTGCCTAAATGAAAGTTCCTCTCTGATCGGCTTCTATTTTCTCAGTGGTGTTTGAGGTGGAGGCATCAGCTGGGTCACTGATACAAGGGGAGGGTGTGTGTATTCCTGTATTTATTTCACAGTCTGAAGTTTGTGAATAGAAGATTATAGTGTTTTGGTTACCCAGGATAGTGTTCTTCCCATTAACATATGTAAATATTTGAGGTAAACATTTAGGTTAAATGATTGACTAAGTTTCCTGTAATTTTCTTGAAGATGACATATTCCTAGTTTTTGTTAAATGATATAGCTTTGCTAAAACAGAAGGTAATTTACTGGCACAAATGTGTTCTAGGTTTAACTAAGTGCAGCTAACACTTTTAGAGCACTTGTTGGGTGTTGTGCAAGGTCTTAGGGTCGTGGTCTCTGGCCTTCATGTTCATGATGGGTAGAGACGCAGTTAACTTGAGTTGTAATATTTAAGTGCTCCAATAAGAGATAGATACCAGGTGTTTATGGTGGAGTAGTAAGTTTCTACCCTTGCAGTAGGAATTCTGCCTTGCAGAATAAGGGGAGACCTAAGTGGAAGTAATATTTGGATTGAAAAAGGAGTGGAAGTTAGCAGACTAGAAGAAAAAAGATGCCTAGCATGTATAGTGTATTAGGCCACTTAAACTGGCATAAACAACAGACATTTATTTTCTCATAGTTCTAGAGGCTAGATAGAAGTCCATGATCAAGGTGCTGGCAAGTTGGGTTTCTGGCGAGAGCTCTTGTCCTGGCTGGACAGACACCTTCTCATTGTGTCCTCAGATGACCTTTTCTCTGTGCTGTCACTCTCGGAGAGAGAGTGCTGTCTGGTATCTCTTTCTCTTAATAAGAACACTACTTCCATCAGACTGAGGTCCTATCCTATGACCTCATTTAGCTTTTCCTCCTTAAAGACCTTATATCCAGATACCACCAGATGGAGGTCAGGGCTTCAGCATGTGCATTCTGCTGGTAAGGCACCCAGTTAAATCCATAACATACAGTAATTGAGAGGCTGAATGTGTGCAGAATGACATAAAAATGTCAATCCAAACCCTCCTTTGCCTCAATGCAATAAAAAAAAGTATGATGTTATATTTAAAGCATTTGTGTGGACAAATGACAGACCATGACATATAATGTTTAAGAAATTTTGGGTTTTATCCTCCTTGACAATTGAAGGATAATGAAGATGCGTATGTATTTGTGAACGTGAATCGTGAAAGTAAATATATATGAATTTGTTTTAAGGGTTACAACGCTATGAAGGATGATTCATTGGAAAGGGTCATTTGGGAGCTGAGTTGGAGAAGTGAAATATAAATGGTAGACAGGAAGACCATTTAGGTAACCATTACCTAATCAGTTTGGTGATCATTATAATAGTTCAGGTGAGAGGTGAGGGTCTCAACTCTAGTAGTTGCAAAGAGCAGAGCGGAAGAGACAGGTAAGCTATTTTTAAGATAAATATGATTTGGTGACTGAGTGTAGGAGGTGAAAATCCTATTTTCAATTCTGCTGAATTATTATACTTTCATATCTACTGAAATTTATTAGCCTTTCCATTGTCTCTTCCTGAAGAAATAATCTGTATTAAGGTTATTCACTGAGTCAGATTGGGTGTAAAATATTTTTACTAAGTAGTTTTCAGTTTTACTATTTTCAAGAGTGTAAAAGCAATTTATAATTTTACAAGCCTCCAGTTCTTATCTTGATCTAACGTGTGTTTTTGAAAGCTTAGATACTCTATTCATTTTTTTGAGAGGGACTGAGATTAAGAAAATATGTATACCTTTCTACCACACAAATCTTATTTTAGTGAGAATCCTTAACCATTAATGTATTGTTGAACTTATTATTTCCTCTTTACAAAAGAGAATAGACTGTACTGCTTTGCTTTTAATTAAAATTAGGTCGAAGAGAGGTAGCATCAGAGTTACTTATGTTTCTCTTTGATTGTCCACATTTGCAGTCTAAGGGATACTCAGCCCTTTACCTTAATGTCTTGATTGCCTTCTAGTCTCTGAGCTAGATAATAGTGACTGCCTTCCTCCCTCCTGCCCTTCCATTTTTGCCCAGTCTAAGCTCCTAAAGCAGTCCTAGGAAGCCAGCTATCTCTTATGTTACCATGGTCCCCCTTCACCTGTGGATTGAAAAATAAATAGAAACTACTTTCATTTTGTGTATTAGGTAGAGTCTTGCAAGACACGGAAAAATACTAAGAAGAAAGTAAAAATCATCCCTAATCCCACAGTGAGATATTTACTGTTCTGATATTTTTCCTTTCTGTTCTTTTCTATGCTTATAAATATATTTGAACTCATTACATGTATTTACATTCTGGTTTCCCAGGTTAATACAGAGATCTTTTTTATGCCAAGGAGCTTTTTGACCACCTTTAGTCTATGGCTCCTTTTCAAGATATTTTTGACTGTGGAAAATAAATTAAATAGGATTACAAAGGATACTCTACTGAATTCAGTAATAAAACTATTAAAACAAATTTCTGATATAGTAAACACACAGATAAGAAACTTTTCACCCTCTGTATGTGGTACAGATTTGATTTGCTAATTCTTTTTGGGGGAAAGTTTATCTTTATTTAATAAAATTACTAAAAATTGAGTTTCAGACTATGTCTTTTTATTTGACCTTTTATCTTTTTTAAAACTATTAAACAGAGCTGTTTTCTCCTTTGTAGTGCTTTTGTTCCATTGAATGTTCCCAATAACAAAAATTCCACAGAGTGGGAAAAAGTGAAGTTCTTGTTTGAAGAACTTGGAAGTAGTCGTAAGTATTCTTTTAAAAAATCCATAATAATTCATATTTCACAACCCTTGGGACTTTTTGAGTAGCCTGTTTTTGCTCTTTTAAGAATTTTCCAGCCCTGGCTGGTGTGGTTCAGTGGATTGAGCTCCAGCCTGCAAACCAAAAAGGTCATTGGTTCGATTCAGGGTCAGGGCACACGCCTGGATTGTGGGTGGGTCCCCAGTTGGGGGTATGTAAGAGGCAACTAACTGATGTTTGTCTCCTTCTTTCTCCTTTCTCCTCTCTCTACAAAATAAACAAATTCTTAAAAATATATAAAAATAAATAATCTTTTCAATTTGTAGTTAAAAGTATTCTAGACAAATTAGGAAGGACTTTTATGATGTTAAGATTTACTTTTAGTCATGTACCTATTAAGTAACTAGTCTCTTCTTCATTTTACTTTGTTAAAGAGAAAATATATTAAAAATATTTTAACAATGAAGATATAATTATTGTGCGGTTTGTAATTTGTTTTGGATAATGTGGAAAAATATTTTATTTATTTATTTTGAGAGAGAGGGGAAGGGAGAAAGAGAAGGAGAGAAACATTGATGTATGAGAGATACGTCGATCGGTTGCCTCTTGCTCACCCCCAAATGGGGACCTGGCTTGCCACCCAGGCATGTGCCCTGACTAGGAATGGAACTGGTGACCTTTTGCGACCTTCTGGTTTGCATGCAAGTCAAAGCTCAATCCACTGAGCCACACCAGCCAGGGTTAGAAAAATATTTTAAAGAAATGTGCTAGATAATTGGTTTTTTAAAATATTTACAAACCTTGTGGAAGAGCCCTGTATTGCTATTTGATCATGATTAAGTAATAGTTTGTGTCAGAAATTTCCTGTAAATTAACAAATACTTTATTGATTTACCTCATCAAAACATGTTGGAGTTGTTTTCTAGAAGGTTTCTTGTTTTTTAAAAAAATTGTTGTTCAAGTACAGTTTTCTGCCTTCCCCCCCACCCCTCCCCACCACTCTAGTCCTCCCTATGCCCCTCCCCTGCTTCCACCCCCCCTTGTTTTTGTCCGTGTGTCCTTTATACTTGTTCCTGTAAACCCTTCACACTTTTCTGCCGTTATCCCCTCCCCTCTCCCATCTGGTCACTTTCAGCCTGTTGAAGGTTCCTTTACTTAATCAACATGACCTAAGTCTTTAGAGGATAACCAAATAGGTTCAGGAGGTGAGAGTAAGGAAGTTGTTCACCCACTGAAAAATACAGTTGGCATTAGAAACTCGTATCAAATAAGAATGTGTACGTATTACTCAGAATTTTATGTGCATTTAAGCATAACTTATTTTTAAAGAAAACTAGAATATTTTATAAACAAGCTGAGAATTTTTATTGCTCTTGTATTTTTTATAGGCACTGTACATTCTTCGATCAGCATTTCTTTCTTTATCAGTTACAGTATTAAACAATGGTTAAATTAAGTCTTGGAATCCTTGCTGTACAACTTCTTAATATTCTTGCTTTCCACTTAAGATTTCATCTTGTAAATTGTGGTCCATTAATATCTTGCTGATACCAGCAAGAATAAGGATAGCAGGCCTGGCGTCTGGTAATCCTGAATTGTCAGGATTTATGCACCTGATCCTATTGCTGAGAGAGAAATTGCTTCTTTTCTCTAAGTTAACTCTTTCAAGTCTCTTGAATAGTTATTCCACTCTTCTGCCCCAAACATTTTTCTGTAAGTTATCCTAGTTTTTGAGTATCATTATAACTTGAGTCACTGATTATATAGGTAGCATTATTATAATTTCTGTAATATCATCCTCTTTAGCCTGAACATTATTTTTAAATATTAAATCTTAAATATTAGATCTTAAATCTTTAAATATTAAATCTTAACACCATGTATTCTAGAGTACATTTTGCTTACCACTATTAGTGACATCAACTTTAAATTGGCTGATATCATAAAACTCCATTTTACCAAGTCTAACGTGCATTTTTTTTACATTTTTATATCCTTCATTTGGAGGTGTATTTTATATGTGATTGTAAATATCTTAAAATTGCTAGCAGCCAAATGCCAGACCTCTCGTAGTCATGTGAATACCTTCTGTTGATATTCCTAGTAGGATCAAGAAAATAATAGCATCAATGTCTTTAATTTGATAAAATGTAGTATTTATAGTTTAAAAAAAATTAAGGCTTAAAAACTTGCCTTGCATCATTCATGAATGTGTTAGTGTTAATATCCTCTCTGCAAATGTTATATACAAACTGAAATGTGGGTTTTAAGAAGGTAGATTATTCTAATTTCACAGTATTGTTATTTATGGAAAGGTTCATATTGATTGACTAGGTTAATCAACATTTTATTTAGTTCCACAGGGCTGACACTTTAACTAGATCAATTCAAAAAATTAGTATTATTCCCATTTAAGAATATTCAAATTTGCATAGTATTTAATTGCATAATTTGGTATATTTGTTGGGAAGTGTCACCCCTGCTCTTCACTCATTGGCTTTTAGTTTCTGAAATCTAACTTGTTAACATAGTATTTTTGGTTTTGGTGTTGTTTTTCTATTTTCTGTTTGTTTGCTTTTTTTTTTTTCCTGCCAGGTGGGTAGGTTATTTCCTTTCAAGTTAAAAAGCGAAATACACTTTTTAAGATTTTAGTTTTAGGCTATATATTAAACATTTATATGATAATTCATAATAAAGAAACTAGGAGTATCAAGATTGAGGGGAGAGGGGAGAAAGAGTCAGGGTCAGTGGCTTTCCTATATAATGTTATTTCTCATGATCTGCCATTGAAAAAGACCAGAAAATTAAAATTTTTTGCTACCTTTTGAGTATCTAATATTTTGCTAATTTCACTTTAGGCTCAAAAATGAGTAATATTCCTCTTTAATTTTAAGAGGTAAAGGAAAGGAAATCTTAGTCTGAAAGGTCTTTTATAAATCAGTTTGTGAAGAGCCCTTAAAAAATACTTTTCTCCACTTGGAGTTTTAGCACTTCAAGGATAAGAGAATACATACTGGGTTTATTATTTCAAAATGTGTAACAAACCCACTTCTTACATTTCTGTACTGATTTGTTACATATAAACGTTTGAAGAGTATATCTCTACTTTTTTAAGTGTTTTTTTTCTTTGCAGATGGTTTAGCTGCCTTGTCATTTTCCATTAGTTCTCTGACCTTGATTGGAATGTTGGCAGCTATAACTTACACAGTAAGTATTGTATTATAGTGATTTTTGAGTTAAAATTTGAGAATCACTTTATGAAGCAATTATTTTTACCTTAGTCATATACAGAGTGGGTCAAAAGTAGGTTTATAGTTGTGAACATATGAAACAAAATTTATTCTTGTATTGTTATTTGTTTATTCTTGTATTTTTCATACAAACAAGTATAAACCTACTTTTGCCCCACTGTGTATTGAGTTTAATTGCTGTTTCTTTCTTTAATATTTTAGTGCTTCCCTCTTCATTGTTCTCATTTACTTACAAAGAGAGGTAATTTTTAACTACTAAGTCACAATCATTTTATCTGTATTTGTGAAATTTAATATTCAGAAACAAATGTTATAACTCATGAACCTTGACGGTTATATACCATGCACTAATAGATGCAGTGGTTTAGCATATTAGAACTCTGAACTGTAGATCAGCATCTGTTACTGATTCAGTAGATTTATCCTATGTGGGGGTTATAAGGCTTTTAACATCAGATATTTTACATAGCTTGATATTTCTCTGGAATTCAGTCCTACACTCTCAGAGACTGATTTCTTTTCATTCTTCCTGGAAATGGTAAGGTAAGAATTGTATAGCCTGACAAACTTGCATATAGACTGTTCTTTGAGATTTTTGGCTCAAATTGTAGAGGAAAAGCCAGTAATAAATGCTTCATTACCTATCTCCCAAAAGAGAGTTGTGCAGGAAGCTTTAAATTATCTGGAATCTTTTCAGAATAATGGATCTTATGTTTAGAACATTCTTGATTCTTGCAAAGATGGAAAATACTGGTTTTAAAGAAAACCTTTTTGATATTTTTAAAAAGATTTTATTTATTTATATTTTTTAGAGAGAGGGGAAGGGAGGGAGAAAGAGAGGGAGAGAAACATCTATCAGTTGCCTCTTTCACGTCTACAACAGGGGACCTGGCTCACAACCCAGGCATGTGCCCTGACCAGGAATTGAACTGGGGACCTTTCGATTTGCAGGCCTGTGCTCAGTCCACTGAGCCACAGCAGTCAGGGCTCTTTTTTGATATTTTTTAAAATATATCTTCCTTTAAACATAAAAGAAATGGGCTACTAGTATAATAGAATCTAGTTTTTTAACATAATTATGTGTCATAATTTATAATGAAGTTTAAAATACATGCATGCTAATATATTTCTGGAGCTTAGTTGGGCACTCAGTTTTGTTTTTCACTGTCAATTTTATTTTTTTCATGTATTGTTATACAAGGAATTTGCCATCTGATATCTGGGTAATTATCCTCCCATGTCACAGAATATATGTATAGCACATGAGTTATTTGTCTTTTAAGAAGCAATCAACAATTAATAACAAATTAGAAGTTAGACCTGGACTGTAATTACTATGCTGTGACAGATTTGTTATGCTGAGCTTGGGGTTTGTCTTTTAACTTATCAGGTCAGTGTCTTCCCTATTAAATGGGGATAGAAAATGTCTCTTAGGATTTTTGAAGGGCAGATGATACTGTTTGTTAAAGTGCTTTGAAAACTAAAGGATAAATGAATGTATAGCAGTTGATAAAACATTAGGAGGAAAAAAAATGGAAAAGAGGAAACCGGTAAGGTCAACATCAAGAGCTATGAATGGTCTGAGTTTTTACCCTACTTGCAGCCTGCTACAGGTTCATTGATGCTGGCCCAAGATGTAAGAGACAAAGAACTTTGCATTACTTATTGCAGCAGCAGAAGCCATAGGATAAGCATTTTCTTCATGTTGTCCCTTTTCCCATGGGGCAATTTGAAGAACACCAAATGAGACTTGCACACAGAAGGAGGAACTTGGAGTCTAGGGAAGCTGAATCTTTTATAATAGGCAGTAAACACCCCTGTTCTTTGCTCCAGAGGAAGATGTTATCTTTGTCTTCCAAGGCTATTTGCAGTACAAACATCCTTGAAAAGATATTATAGGAAAAAAAAAAATAGAAAGGTGATTAGTGCCTGTCTTGCAAGATGTGCAGAAATGAGAGACCCGTGGAAAATTGCTTCCCTGTGGTGAAATGGTAGATGCTAGGAAGGCAAGTAAGGCAGCATTAGGGGGTGGCCAATAGTGGAGGCTGATTCTGCTGTAAAGGTCAGGAATGGCTTTTCTAACATTTGGACAGGTAGCTGAGTAAAACGAAAGAGCTAGCTGTGAGGGAAGAGTGAGTGCAAGACCCTGAGGTAAGCACATGCGTGCTGT
>PVKM010023589.1:0-21054 GCA_004027735.1 Carollia perspicillata | reverse complement strand
TTGAGTCTGGCAGAAAAATGAAAGAAAAAATGTAAGCTACCCAAAATGAAATAAAGCAAAATATTCAGGGAACCAACAGTGACAGAAAGGAAACCAAGACACAAAGCGATGATTTGGAACAAAAGAAATAAATAAACATCTAACTGGAACAGAATGAAGAAACAAGAATTTTAAAAATGAAGAGAGACTTAGGAACATTTGGGACAACTTGAAATGTTCCAATATTTGAATTATAGGGGTGCCAGAAGGAGAAGAACAACAGCAAGGAAATGAAAATTTAGTTGAACAAATAATGAAGGAAAACTTCCCCAATCTGGCAAAGGAAATAGACTTCCAGGAAGTCCAGGAAGCCCAGAGAGTTGGACCCAAAGAGGAACATACCAAGACACGTCATCATTAAGTTACCCAAGATTAAAGATAAGGAGAGAATCTTAAAAGCAGCAAGAGAGAAACAGTTATCTACAAAGGTGTTCCCATAAGACTATCACCTGATTTCTCGAAAGAAACCTTGCAGCCTGGCTGGTGTAGCTCAGTGGATTGAGCAAAGGCCTGGGAACCAAAGTGTTCTTGGTTTGATTTCCAGTCAGACCACATGCCTGGGTTGCAGGCATTGTCCCCAGTAGCATTGTCTCCAGTAGGGGATGCGCTAGAGGCAACCACACATTGATGCTTCTCTCCCCCTCTTTCTCCCTCTCTTCCCCTCTCTCTAAAAATAAATAAATAAAATCTCTAAAAAAAAGAAAGAAAACTTGCAGGCAAGAAGGGGCTGGAAAGAAGTATTCCAAGTCATGAACAGCAAGGACTTACATCCAAGATTACTCTATCCAGCAAAGCTATCATTTAGAATGGAAGGGCAGATAAAGTGCTTCCCAGATAAGGTCAAGTTAAAGGACTTCATCATCACCAAGCCCTTATTATATGAAATGTTAAAGGGACTTATCTGAGAAAAAGAAGGTAAAAACTATGAATAGTAAAATGACAACAAATTCACAACTATCAACAAATGAACCTAAAAATAAAGAAAAACAACAAAAACAAAAACTAAGCAAACAACAAGAACAGGAATAGAATCAGAGAAATGAACATCACATGGAGAAATTACAGTGGGGAGGGGGAAGGGAGGAATAGGGGGGAAGGAAGAAGAAGCATAATTCATAGGCATAAAATAGGGGGAGCTCAAAATGGTATAGGAAACAGAGAATTCAAAGAACGTATATGTACAACCCATGGACATGAACTAAGGGAAGGGATGCTGAAGGGTGGGGGGGTGCAGGGCAGAGGGGCGATGAATGGGGAAAACTGGGAAAACTGTAATAGCATAATCAATAAAATATACTTAAAAAGAAAGAATTAACTATGAGGACAGTGATGTTGAGTAATTGGATGGAACTTTTGAACATACCTTCAAGAGCTTCACAAAATAATTACGAAGCTGAATAAATTACTAGTGAAGAATTACTAAAAAGACCTTCAAGGTGCAAATTATTAGAAAAAAATTATAAAGCATATGAGAATAATGTAGAAAAGATGGAAAAAGTATATTCTTGTGATTAGATGATACCTCTCAGACTTGACGTATACACAAGGCACCAGCAGCTCTTCTTCAAATGCACACTCTGTTCCATCAGTTCTGAGGGCAGTCTGAGACTCTGCATTTCTAACACTCCCAGGTAATGCCATTGTTGTGGGTCCAAGGTTTGAAACCTCAGGCTTTGGAGACACACAGACCTGGGTTCAAGTCCTCAGCCTACCATCTCTGAGTTGCTTGACTCAGTGCAGTAGTCTTTCTCTGTTTTGTAAGTAACAGACCTCCTTTCCTTGCCCCCACCTCTGGAAATCACACCTTCTCAAACTCCAATCACATGATCCGAATGGGCGCTGCCAGGTTCTTATTGTCCCTGCCCTCCCTGCATCAGTTGGATCATGAATGTCCCAAGTATGGACCAAACTGATCAATGAGGAGGACCATCCTGGGTGGTTGTACTGGGGACCAAGAGCATCAGTCAGTCTCTGTCGTTGGCAAAGCACTGGGAGGCAGGGATGCATTGCCATTTGAGGGAACTGACACATGGAGGGACTCAGAGGGGAGAGAAACACAGAGTTGGAGCATCCGAGTCCCTATTCCCAGGAGCTCCCAGCACTGAGTGGCTTTCCTGCTTTTCTCATGTTAAACGAGCTGTCCAAAAATTCTCCTTTTTGCTTAAGACAGTTTGAGTTAGCTTTCTTTCATTACAGAAAAAAGAAAAAAGCTCTGAACAATAATCAAAGAGAGATTAATTATTCTGCTTTAGTTTAGTTTATTCATCTGTAAGATACAGCTAATAACGGGATCCAATCAATAGGTGTTTTGGAGATTAAATAAAATATTACATGGTAGGAGCTTAGCACAGTGTTGGTAAAGTTCTAGTGAGAATGCACCAGGGCCAGGCAGAGGTTGCATCCAGGGAGTGGCCCATTTTAAGGGGATTGGATTCCTGTTTCAAATCTTGACCAAGCCGACCTCTTGAAGTTCAGGCAGTGCCAGGATGTACATCCTCAGTCTGGTCCACACAAAATGAATGACTCCCACATGACTAGCACAGACTTGTCCTGCCGCATTCCCTGCTCGGAAGACCCAAGACCAGCTCGTCAAGTCCATGCCCAGGCTGGCTGTGCATTTGAAGCTGTATGATAAGGGAAGGATTGGGACTTGGGTTCTCCCTTGGCCTCTCCCGAATTCACTTGGTCAAAGTTCAGCTTCTAGAAAATCTAAATTTCTTCTGGTTTTGGGTATTCCTGCTGCCACCACAGAAGCTGTCACTGAATCCAGCATGGTTTTTGAATTCTTAAATATTCCCAAATCCCACTTCACACAAAGGCACCAAGACCCCTGTCCTAGGTTGATGTTATTGTCTATTTAACATCATGTAGTATATTAGGGATGCTCAAATGATGTTGCCTGGGATTTCTTTAAGTGGATTTTGCTCTTATTTTTCAACTCAACAAATATTGACAGAGCTCCTGGTATGTGCAAAGCATTCCCTGTGATGGGAATGTTGTCTCTCATTCTGCCTCCCCAGCAGCTGGGTGTGAGGCTTATAAAAACCAGCAGCAAATGGCACGGTGGAGGGTGTTACACGTGGAGCTGCAGTGGGAGTTGTCAGCAGGATGTGGGATGCCTGTTGCAATGCAAAAATTATAAAGGTGGGAGACATCCGAGAATCTGACACACAAAAAGAACATGGCAAACCTGAGAAGAGTGAGAGCAGTACCTATTCCTAGAGCTGTGGGAGCATGGTTGGAGCTCAAAATGATGGTTTTGATGGAATCATAGTAGTTCAGCTAGAAATAAAAGGAGAGAAAAAGTGCTAATTGATATTAAGATCAGACACCAGGTTAAATAAGATACTCTAACAATATATAAAGCATTCTTTGATACACATTTCTTTTTTCTTAGTTTTTTAATATGTTTTATTGATTATGCTATTACAGTTGTCCCATTCCTCCCCCCTTTATTCCTCTCCACCCTGTGCACCCTCTCCCACCTGCATTCCACCCCTTTAGTTCATGTCCATGGGTCATATATATAAGTTCTTTGGTTTCTACATTTCCTATACCATTCTTAACCTCCCCCTGTCTATCTTCTACCTACCATTTATGCTGCCCATACTCTGTGCCTTTCCCTCCTCTCTTCCCACCCTCTCCTCTGCTGATAACCCTCCATGTGATCTCCATTTCTGTGATTCTGTTCCTGTTCTAGTTGTTTGTTTAGTTTGTTTTTGTTTTTGTTTTCATTTTAGGTTGAGTTGTTAATAACTGTGAGTTTGTAGTCATTTCATTGCTCATATTTTTTATCTTTTTCTTCTTCTGAGATACGTCCACTTAACCTTTCATAGAATAAGGGCTTGGTGATGATGAAGTCCTTGAACTTGACCTTCTCTGAGAAGCACTTTATCTGCCCTTCCATTCTAAATGATAGCTCTGCTGGATAGAGTAATCTTGGATGTTAAATCTTTCATGACTTGGAATACTTCTTTCCAGCTCCTTTTTGCCTGCGAGGTTTCTTTTCAGAAATCAGCTGATCGTCTTATGAGAACTCCTTTGTAGGTAACTGTCTCCTTTTCTCTTGCTGCTTCCAAGATTCTCTCCTTCATTTTAATCTTGGGTAATGTAATTATGATGTGCCTTGATGTGTTCCTCCTTGGGTCCAACTTCTTTGGGATTGTCTGAGCTTCCTGAACTTCTTGGAAGTCTATTTCCTTTGCTAGGTTGAGGAAGTTTTCCTTCATTATTTGTTCAAATGAGTTTTTAATTTCTTGCTCTTCCTTTTCTCCTCCTGGCACCCCTGTGATTCAGATGTTGGAATGTTTAAAGATGTCCTGGAGGTTCCTAAGCCTCTCCTCTTTTTTTTTTTTTTTTTTTTTTTGAATTCTTGTTTCTTCATTCTGTTCTGGTTGAATGTTTATTTCTTCCTTCTGGTCCACACCGTTGCTTTGAGACCTGGTTTCTTCCCATCACTGTTGGTTCCCTGTACATTTTCCTTCATTTCACTTAGCATAGCCTTCATTTTTTAATCTAATTTGCAACCATACTCAACCAATTCTGTGAGCATCCTGATCACCAGTGTTTTGAACTGTGCATCTGATAGGTTGGCTATCTCTTCACTGCTTAGTTGTATTTTTTCTGAAGCTTTGATCTAGTCTTTTATTTAGGCCCTTTTTTTTTTTGTCTTGGCACACCTGTTACATACTAAGGGGTGGAGTCTTAGGTGCTCACCAGGATGGGGCAACCCACATGGCTGTGTTATGATGATGTATGTTGGGGAGGGGTTCAAGAGGGAACAAAGCCTCTTGCTTCACTCTCTGCTGGTTTTCAGTCACTTCCCTGACTACCCACAAGCAAATTGGGCCCTTCTGGTGCTGATTCCTGGGTGGGTGGTTTTGCATATATTTGCATACATTGGAGGACCCTGTTGGTCTCTCCAATGAACTCTTCTGTGAGGTTGGGAGTTTCTTCCGCTGCTGCCCCAACCCCCACAGGTGTTTTCAATCAAAGGTCTGAGGCTTTATTTCCCTGCGCTGGAACCCTGGGTTGCATGGTCGGTCTCACTCTCCAGTTGTTCCTCCTGGTTTATCTGCAAGCAAATGTGGGACTGCCCAGTCTGCCAGCCACCAGCCACCATCTTGCCCTCCCTGGTTCTCCAGCCACTGCCTTGCCTGTAGTCCTCTCCTCCCTGGGTGCCAATTTCTGCTCCTCCTACCAGTCTGGATGAAGGTTTCTTCTTTAACTCCTTGGTTGTCAGACGTCCATACAGTTCTATTTTCTGTCAGTTCTGGTTGTTTTTTGTTTTTAAATTTGTAGTTGTCCTTTTGGTTGTGTGAGGAGGTACAGTGTGTCTACCTACACCTCCATCTTGGCCAGAAGTCTCTTTGATATACATTTCAAGAGAGAGAAAGAAACCACTTGCTCAGGACATAGGCATGTTTAAAAAACCACATTTGCATGTGGGAAGATGTGTGGGGATGGTCTGGTGGGGTGTGGAGTGTGTGCGGGGGTGGTTGGTGGGTCTCTTCCCTTTATGCTTGATCAGGGCTAACACAAGCACTCTCAATTCCTGAGTATCCTGTTTGAGACCGTGCTGAAGTTTCTACTACCTATTTTAGTTATCTCTGAGAAAACCAGACTGCTCCCTGCATAGCCACTGGGGTTTCATAGAGAAAACTGGCAACTTTTAATTTGGTTTTACTTAAACATTTTTGTTGTTGTTACCTGAGTAACCCAGTCTCCATGCACTTTCCAGCAGACATAGTTTATATTTGGAGAGCTCACTGCATGATTAAAGCTAATGTTTGGCATCTTCTCACCTTTGGGCAGCTTCTTCCAAGTTCTAAGGAGAAAAATATGAAAATCTCAAAAGTCTCAGAATAAGTGGCCTTCCCACACCTTGCTCATGGCAACCAGGGGCCTTTTCTCAGATTATCCTCATGTCAGGAATTCCCTCCCTCCTCTCCTTTGCTCATCTAAATGCTTCCCATTCTATGAGGCCTCTCCAAACCTCCAAGGCAGCCTGTCTGTTTGGACCAGACCATTTGTCCCCTCTTTGGGCTCCAGGCAGGTCCAGCATGATTGATACCCTTGATGTGTGTGTCCTTATTTCTCATTGAGAAGCATACAGCCCAAAGGCAAGGGTGCTTTCCCCAGGGCCCCACAAGGCTATTCTACTGAGTTAAAAAGATTTGTCACTATTTTAGTTTCCAAGAACTCTTTATTCTCTAAATTTCCTTCTGTACTGGCATCTTCTTGTTTAATGGATTATATCTTTTCTGTTCAAAGATAACAATGGCATTTTATTGATATTTCCTGCCAGAAGGGGAAAGTAGGCTGCCAACAATCTAGGAGGTTGGGCTGTTAATTCCTGGTCCTGAAGAGGGGGCTCTCAGCTTTATATACCTGACTTAAGGATTTTCTTTTCTTTTTTTATTTTTAGTTTTCTAAGTTACCATATGTTTATCTTCTTTCCAATGTCTAAATTGCTACCACTCTTTCCTTTCATTTGTCCCATCTTGTGGGGTAGTGTCTTCCCAGAAAAATTTGTTTCCTATTGTTTAGACACATTTGATGTAAGAAGGAGTAAAAGTAGATGCATGTGTTCAAACTACTCTGTTTTCTGGAAGCGTGGGAAGCCTATTTGGAGGCATGTATGGGGTTGCTGTCTCATGTTTTGAGATAATCTACAGTTTTAGAGGCTGCCTTGTGAGACAGGGACTCCCTTTTCCTGGAGAGGTCAAACCCATCTGGAGTGTCTGTGTTTCAAGATGTGGTGGAGAGGCTTTGCCTTAGACTGGGTTGAGGAAACATTAGGTAAGATGTTATACAATCTGGTTGTTTCTTTCTTCCTTCTGGTCTGCTTCACTGGTTTGAGTCCCAGTTTTCTTTCCATCACTATTGGTTCCCTGTGCATTTTCCTTCATTTCACTTAGTGTAGCCTTCATTTTTTCATCCAATTTGTGACAAAAATCAACAAATTCTGTGAGCATCCTGACCACCAGTGCTTTGAACTGTGCATCTGACGGGTTGGCAACTCTTAGTCGCTTAAATGTATTGGCTCTGGGGTTTTGATCTGTTCTTCCATTCGAGCCATTTTTTTTTTTTTGGTCTGGTTGCACTTAAAACAAAAGCAAACTAAGTAAACAACTAGAACAGGAACAGAACCACAGAAATGGAGATCACATGGAGGGTTAGCAACAGGGGAATGGTAGGAGGAGAGAGGGGGAAAAGGTATAGAGAATAAGTAGCATAGACGGTAGGAAGAAATTAGACAGAGGGAGGACAAGAGTAGTGTGGGAAATGTAGAAGCTAAAGAACTTATGACACATGGACATGAACTAAAGGCGGGGAATGTGGGTGGGAGGGGGTATGCAGGGTGGAGGGGAATGAAAGGGGAAATGGGACAACTGTAATGGCATAATCAATAAAATATATTAAAAATATATTATGAAAATAGAAATAAAAGATGTACTATAATCACTCAAACCCCCAATTATGTTACACTGATTTCAGGGTTTGAATATGTTCAAGTCCAAAGTGCTTTTGTTTTTGTCTCATTTTTCATACAGCCTATTACATACTTTTGTGGAAGAGTGACTGGTGAAGAAGTGACACTTTGGGGGAGAGTTTGCTTCTTCTGGTTCTGTCACTAAAAGGTCACAGGTAGTGAAAGGTCAGTGTCTAGTGCTTGTTAGAGATTTGCCTTCTATGCCTCCTCAAAACA
This sequence comes from Carollia perspicillata, assembly GCA_004027735.1. NCBI lineage: Eukaryota > Metazoa > Chordata > Mammalia > Chiroptera > Phyllostomidae > Carollia > Carollia perspicillata. The sequence goes on along the minus strand of PVKM010023589.1, from coordinate 13,304 downwards.
GCAGGAGGCAGGGAAAAAAAGCACTTCCAGTCTAATACACACAGTCAACGTGTTCCAGCATTCCTTAAGACAAGGAAAGAAGATCCTAAAACCCAAACAGGATGATGACAGCACTAAAAAAACAACTGTACTAGGAGATGCCTAGTCATTACCCAGATTCCTCATGTTCTGAAAGGGTTCTTCTCAGCATTTTGTCAAACAGAAATCAATCTTTTTTTTTTTGCTGAATGGTATGTGTGACAGATGCTGTAAGGGACAGATGACTATTAAAGAACTTAAAGTTATATTTTGAGCTGTTGCTAATTGAATAGCATATCAAGAAAATAAAGCATGTGTGAAATAATATTTGGTCAGTGGGAAAATAAGATGCCATTCATTAAAATTCTTCTCGTATTCAACTTTCTAACAACACAGCTGCCACGTGTAGTGGACGTGTGTTTGCACTCACAGGTGCACTACATCTGAGCACATTCCTTCAGCCATCTCCTCAACAACAGAGAACTTAATATCTTATAGTTATTTCTGAGCATTTTATAGTGTTTAACTGATATTAAAAAGTAAAATCCATTAACTTCATGATCTAATGAAAGAGCCAGTACCCATTCATCCATTCAACATCCATCCATCCACCCAACATCCATCCGTCCAATGCCTACTAAGGATTCAGAAATAAAAGCTCTATTGTATCCCCCAAGAGTTTCTGGGCTAGGGACAGAGACAGATTGTGGACAAAGCATTCTGTCTGAGGTCTATAGTCCTAATCACTGAAGTCTGCATGGACATTCTTTCAAGAAGGAAAAAAAGACTTTCCCAAGAAGATGCCTAGTGAAGGCCCAGGAGGTGCTGTGTTCGGCAGGGGAAATCACCTTCACAGACCATGTGGCCCTGTGCAAAGAGGATGCTTGTTAGAAGGCCACCTGCTTCAGAACACGAGGGCCACTGAAAGTGTGAAAACACCAGGAAGAGATGAATCTGGAAAAAGAAGCAAGGCCCCAATCTTGAAGTATCTTGTGGGTCACATCTAAGAATTTTGATTTTATCTGGAAGCTAAGGGAATCACTGAAGGGTTTTGAGCAGGACAGAGGCATCGCCACTTCTGGTCAGAGTCACTGTCACCACCAGAGCACCCATTTAATATGGAAGTCAGAGTGTGTCACCCAGAGCTTGGAACCCTGCAATGGCCCACCCACTGCGAGGCCCTGTGACCTGGCCTTCTATAGCTCTCTGACCTCATGCCTTGCACCCTCACCCTGTGTCCCTTCTGCTATGGCCACATCATCTTGCTCGCTATTCCAGGAACATCCCAGGTACATCCACCCTAGGGCACTTCTGTCTGCAAGGAATGTTCTTACCCTGTTGGCGCTTACCCCCTCACATCCTTTGAGCAAATGCCAACTTCTCTGAGCCATTTCATGGCCTCCCTATTTATTTATTTTATTTTTATCTTGATATCCAATTTTTTTTCCACTTTATTCTTGATTTTTATTTTAAATTACAGTTGACATACATTATTATATTATTTTCAGGTGTACAACATAGGGATTAGAAAAAGCACACACACATGCATACACAAACATACACTTGGTGCTCTTAATTCTCCTTTCCCTGCTCTATTTTTCCCTCTTTTCAGAGCATTTACCACCTTCCAAGATATTATATATTTTGGGTTTTTTTCTTTCTTGTTCATTACTCTAACTTTATAAGGGCACATGCCTTTGTTTTGCTCACTGATGTAATCCAGGTATGCAGGACAGAGACTGGCACATAGCAGATGATCAATAAACATTGGATGAGTAAGTAGGAAATTAGATTTGCTTTTTAACAAAAACCACCCAAGGAAAAATTGGAGACTGAGGTGCAGAGAGATGGTGTTGGGGCAGAAGGGCAGTTAGGAGTTTGCGTCATGATGATGGTGATGTGTTGACTTCAGGAAGTGGTCATGTGGAGAGTATGGGGGCACCTGTTGGAGTTATTAAGGAGATAGGATGGTTAGGACTTGGTGACCAACTATTTGGATGTGGGAGTTATGTGGCTGGGACAAGTGACCTGGTCTGGGCAACTAGGGAATAGTGATGTCCCTCATGGACCCAGGAGGGAGAGAAAAGATGCATAGGCTTTTGATGGGTGGCCAAGACAATCTGGGATGAATGAGTGGATGCATGCTTTATATATTATGGAGAACTTACTGATTTTACAATTTCCTTCTCTCCCCTCTGTGTATAGCCCCTATGCAAACACATAAAATGTATCTCACATTTTACCGAAATCAAAATAACTGATTACAATAATTTATTGCTTATCCTATAGTCACTGGCCTTCCTTACAGTTTTATTTGAGGCTTTAAGAAAACCTCTGTATAAGGTAACACCAAATATCTTTCCCAAATGCCTCCTAACTTTCGCCAAGTGATGATGTCTGTACCTAGTTTACCTCAGACAGGAGCATGCTCACTTTATTTTCAATGCCTAGCAAGGCCCTGGCTCCCTTCCTGTTCCTTCAAGCAGTCACTCCTCTCATGATGAACTGTACCCACTGCTGTAAATTCGACACGTTCTTCTTCCCTTGTTCAGAGTTCCCATATGGCCACCAGCTGGTCTGGGCTATTTCTTGCATTTCCATCCCTTTATCCATCTTCTTGGTTTTCTTTTTGATCTCCTTGTCTCTCCCTCCACCACCCTTCTAACAGCCGCCATACTATATCCCTCTATGGAAACATTTATTTTTTCTAAGAGAATTTGAGGATTTTTGGATCAATACCTCTCTATATATGTTTACATATTGCAAGAGACAGCAGCAGCAGAAATTGTGAGAGGAAAATCTCTTTGAAAGGATGACCCCTCTTGTGTGAAATGGGTAAGGACAGAATGAGTTCCCTGACAAGACCACTGGGGGACAAATGAGCCCAGCACGTCCAGAGCCACGTCTGCCTTTGAGCTGCACCCATCTTCTCTGAGGGCAGGTGAGGAGATGTTTACCCCCTTCCTGGCTTCCTGATGAGCCAGCCATGGGGATGGAAAAACCACCATTGATCTTTTTTTGTCCCATCCCCTCATGACCAGAGAGTGTTGTACCATTGTTTCAGTTGCTTTCAAACAATGCAAAAAGGACTGATTGATTTTCAAGACTGAAGCTAGAATATTGCCTGAAATGACAAATAGAAGCTAAGGTGGCTGTGTGTGTCTCCATCTGCATCTGGAGGACCACGAGTGTCTGCTGTGCTCACTTGTGTTTGGGGGAAGTTTCTGTGAGGCTGTGATGGAGACCTTGGACAGTGATGAGTTTCTATGTGAGAGTGTCTGTATGAATGGTATAGGGCATGTGCAGGGATAGGGGTGGACATACTTGTCTGAGTAGTGACTGTCTCCCTGTGTGTCTAACCATGTGTGCACAGTGACATGTGTGTGCCCGACTCTCTGTGTGTTGTGTGCACAGGGATCTCTGTGTGTCTGTGTGTGCATGGGGACATGTGTTAGTGTGTGCCCATGTTTGTGTGCCTGACTGTGAGTATCAGATGGTTTGTGCAGTGTTTTGGATGGGATTGTGAGTATCTGTGTTGGAGGCTCTGGCAGGAGTTAGGGGATGCATTTGGGTGAATGTTGCAAGGAAACCTGTAGAAGATGGTGGAGGGGTGTCTGCAGGGATTTAGCAGTATATTTTGAGCTGTTTGTGGAAGATGTTCAGGGGTATCTGTAAAGTTTGTGGGTGTCAGTGGGGTGTGTGTGGGGGTGTGAAGTATAACTAGGGTAACTGCGAGGTGAGGGAGAGGGTGTCTCTGGAGGATATGAGGGTCACCATGAGGTGTTTGTGGAGTGTTTGTGCATTGGCTTTGGAAATATGGGGGGTGTCTGTGTGGCATCTGTGGTTGCCTCTGTGGGCGAGTGTATGTGTGCTACTCTCTGTGGCTGTGTGTGTCTGTGCCCTGACAGTGTAGGACAATGACACAACTTTGTAAAATCCATGAGGAACTGACCTGGCCTTGGCACTTTGTTGTCCCCAGAGTGTGACTGTGACAGGCATGGGCCCTGACCCATGGCAGCTCTCTCCTCAGGCTCCCAGTCACCAACAATGATGTGATGACTGGCCTGACATGGGAGTTACTGCCCTCCTGAAAGGGGGCGGCATAGGTCCTGCTGACTCCTGTGAGTGTGGAGATGGATCGTGTGACTCTCACCCCCATTCCCAGGGCACCTACCAACACACTTAGGGGGGTCTCAGCTGATAAAAGCCCAAACTTGTCATCACCAAGACTAACTGGGGAGAAAAGAGGGAGCATTCCAGCTCCGTCCTTTAGACCAGCTTCCAAAAATGATATAAAAGATCAAGAGACACTTGGGTCTCAATCCACTATGTTCCAAAGGGAATTAATTACTCTTTTGGCTTAAGCAGAAATGAAATGTTCTACAGAGATGATGCTTTTCACTTTCTCCAGCTTAAAACCCACTGATTATATGTCCATCCAGAGGGGCCCCCGGTCCCTATCAAGAGGCTACCATGGGCAAGGCAGTCTTTACACTTAATGGGTAGTGCTGATGTTCAGCACCTGCAGGGTACAGCTGGCATCTGCAATCAGGTCACACACCTGCCTGAGATGTCCGGTAAGCATAGGGATTCAGCAGGCCCTTCTGTGGTCACTCCCCAGTAGGTTGAGTGACATCCCAGGCACAAACCCAGAGGTCCTGGGCAGAACCAAAAACTCACCAGAAGGCAGGTGAGTGGGTTTATTCGCATACAGGCCCCTGGGCTTATCTTTAGGGGAGTAAACACTATTCTGAGTAGAGCTCTGAGCTGCAGCCAGCCACTGGATGGTTTTAGTCAGCTATTTATTTTGTCTGAAAAAATTCTTTCTCTAACATCCAAGCCAAAAACCAGAGATGTTTGTTCCTGACTTACCCCTTTCTACTTTTTAAATCCTCACCTGAGGATATGTTTATTGATTTTAGAGTGAGAGGAAAGGGGGGAAGGAGAGGGAGATCATCAACGTGAGAGAAAAACATCCATCAGTTGCCTCCAGTATGTGCCCCGACCAGGTGTCAAACTTGCAACCTTTTGGTTATGGAATGATGCTCCAACCTGGCCACCTTGCCAGGGCCTACCTTTTCCTATTTGTTTTAGAGAAAACATCTCTAGTTTCCAAGAAGCACCACAGGTTGACCACTCCTTCATCTCTTTGTCTCAGATACAAGGAGGGTTTTGTGTGGTCCCCTGGCAGGTGTTGGGACACCACCTGAGCCCATCCCAGGATGCCCTCTTGTGTTGCTTCTCAGTCAGATGAGACTGTTGACTAATCTTCCACATCTTTCTGTGTACATCTGAATTTTGAACTCCCAACCCTCTCTGGGAGGAAAGGTGGTGCAGGCATTTTTGTCTTTGGGTTCTGAATAGGGACACTGAGGCACAGGTAAGCATCTGGCTACAGCCAAGCTGCTAGAAACACAGGACAGGGACCTGAGCTTCAGATTGGCATGCCATGTTATCACATTCTCTTTCCCCAGTGATTATGTATTGAGTGCTTTACTGAATGCCAAAGATGGAGCAGATCTACAACACCTCACAATGGGTGGTGATGGAGCAAAGCCGCAGGGTGGGGGCCACTAATGAGCACTACGGAAGGAGGACTTTGTGTGGCCAGGGAGACCCTGCAGAAGAGACAGCATTTGATCCAAGTGCTGAAGGTGGGAGAGGAACTTGGAAAGCTGGGATGGAGGGAAGGACCATTTGTAAATGACATTTGTAAGCAAGGTGCAGAGGAAGGCTAGCTCTGAACATTGTCACGTCCCAGAGTCTGCAAGGAGATGGGTCTAGCAGTCCAGACAGTGGCAAAAGGATTGGGAAGAAGGGGCCAAGGGGTGAGGTGGCAGAAGGAGAGAATTCTTTGGTGGCAATGGGGGTCTCATGCCAGAAGCAGAAACATCACGGAAGACTCACAGTAGCTTCTCTGGCTCCACGGGAGACTGTCTGGTTACCCGCAGACCCACTTCCCTCTCTGTGCATGTTCGCCTTTCCCAGCTTCTGCGGCTGTGAGACTGACTTCTGGAAGAAGCACTGCCAGGTGTGACCCCATACGGTCCTCCTTCATGACCCCTCACTTGGGTCTTCCTTCATGTGCTGCCTGGACGCAAGGCTCCAGGGCAGCCCGAGTCCCCAGTGCACCACAGGCAGCGGCTCCACCAGATGCCACAGTGAACTGTGAGAGGGGCCGGAATCGACCTCCACTGTGAGAAGCCACTGGATTCGGGCTTGTTTTTGACCACAGCTGCCCACCCCGATGCAGGCTGGGTCAGTTTACCTGCTCCTCAGAACACTTTATGTCTAGATGAAACGCTCATCCTGATTTTTTTCTGTGACTGGTTTGGGTTTCCTGCTGCATCTCCTGCACCAAACTGAGTGATCTGAGAGATCCTCAGAAAACACTTCTGGAAAGAATGAATACAGTGAACACACGTAGGGATTTTGGAGGACGTGGTGGTACCGCAGCCAGAATAGGGGGTATCTTCAGGGTGGGGCTGGGAGGTACATACATAGGGGGTGGGAAGTGATGACACCATCTGAGGAAATTCAAAAGGAGGAGACAAAAGAAACCTCAGCTGTCTCAAGAGCACTTTGTGGGTTTATTCTTTTACCCATGGCAGCAGTTACATAAAGAGATGATGCCCTTGCTTTAAAAATGTGTCATTCCCCTTCTTCTGAATTTAAATTGAAACTTTGATATTTACCTTGATAGTTCCAAGAAGCCAAAAAGAGAATGTTCACACATCCCTGCAACACAGGTTAAACGAGAAAAGAAAAATAGATTCTCGTCAGAAGTAAAAAAGCCAACATGGTGTTTCCATGCACTGAAAGCTTGCACTTCCTTGGTTGAAACAACAAGCAACCTTTTCCCATTTGAAAGGGAGTGGATAGGCCTCCAGCCTTCTCTGTTTCTCCCCAAACAGGTGGGTTTGCATATTCAGCAAGGGGAGCGGCCATAAGCTTGAGTGAGACATCAGCTCCCCGGACTATCCAAGCCCAGACCGAGGTCCCAGGGGAAGCTCCCTACTGCTCCTGATGGTGCTGTTGGAGTATCTGGGTCACTCCGGGATGTTTCTCACAATAACCTACACTTGAAGCAGCATCTGACAGAGAGGAAAACCCTGGCATAATGGCAGGTGTGGATATCACAGCAAAACCACTGTCTCTCCTGTGAGATGAGCGGTGCTGGTCCATTTTGGCATCCACGGGACTGAAGGCTGCCTCCTTCAGCAACAGCCCAGATGCACAGAAGGTGCTCTGCATGTGTTATCTCACCCAATCTGCACCCTGACCCTTTGGGTGGGCAATTTCATTATTTATGTTTTACAGGTGGGGAAACTGTGGCAGAAAGAGGTTGAATCACACGCCCATGGTTACAGAAGTCATTAGTGGCCTAAGCGCTGCACATGCTCAATATTGCATGGTCTCTGAGCTCAGGTAGCTGAGCCCTGCCACGAGCCTGGGGCCTTAGCTGAGTTCAGAGGATGTGGAGTGCACAGTGGGTGATGTCATTTTCTTGCTCAGTCTGGACTCAAAAGGAATCTCGGTGTGCGATTTTTTTTTTAACCTCAGCATGACATGCATGCAAACTTCTGTGTCATGTGTCTTAGGTAAGATTTTTTTCAGTGCGTAATCTATTAATGAGAATCTCGTCAGTGTCATTGGGTTCTGTCACCTTTTCATGCAATTACAGTACCATTTAGAAACTTGTTTTTTTTAAAAAGTCACAGTACACTGCCCCCCTCTTGCCATGTCTCTCCTCCTAGCAAACATGTCATTGTCTTACTCTATACTTCCTCCCACAGCCCTGCCAGTGGGCTTGTCTCTCTGATCCCCACTGACGTTTTTCTCACCACTATTTCATTTCTAATAAATAAAATGGAATTTTCTGTCCAATATCTTCCTCGAGCTGACTAGACATTCAGTCACTCACCCACTTGTTCCTCCTGGATGTTGTCCCTCTGCCCTTGGCTTCTTCTGATTCCCTGCCCCTCTAGGCTTCTTCCTGGTGCCTCTAGGTCTGGAGTTGTAGCCCTCTGCTCTCTTGTTTTGCTCTCAAACGCTCCTTGAGGATTACAGCTGATCTGTCTTCCCTAAATCAACATCATCGTGTCTACATCTCTGCCCTGAACTCCGAATGGGAGACTTGCAGCCTCCCACAGGATTCAGACTATTCTAAAGTCACCTCCAAACATTCGTGATACTCAACCTACTGGCCCATTGGACCACAACAAAGCTCCCTTTCTGAGCAACATCACTAGTATCCAGTACCTGCTAGAGACCTAAGCGTGGAGTGAGATAAAGTGGGAGTAGTTGAGCAGGCCTGGCATGGAAAGGAGCCCCACAAAGCCAGCTTCCAGGCCTTCCTCTCCCTTCCACCCAGTGCTTAGTGGGCATCAGGTCTGCCTGTGGAGAAGGAAACACCAGACTGCTCCCATCCCATCCTTCCTGGGGCCTCCTCCACCCATCTCTTCCATCTGTGGTGCCTGGGATGGTGCTGGACCCTGGACGCTGCCTCCCAGCCTCGAGTTTCTCCAGTTAACTTTCTAACCTATGGCTCTCCCTCTGCAACTCTACTGCTAAAGCATTCACAGTGGTTCCCTGCTACCAACTAGATTCGTGTAAAAGTCTTTAGCTTGGTTTTCCAGGTCCTCCATCAGCGGGGCCCTTCAATCATTCCAAGACTACCCAAAAAGGGGAGGTCTTCCCTCTGGTGCATCTGCTGCCCCTCCTCATCCTCTGCCCTGTCCTTACATCTTGCTCACATGGTTCACTTCATCAGATTCCCTTCTCCTATCCAGAGTTCTACTTCCTTCAGGATCTGGATAATCAATACAGACTGCTATCCTCAGTCCAAAATGTTCTCCGTTTCATAATTCCTCAAGTGTTTAGTGTCAAGATCGTGGATTCTTTAACTACCCTTAGTAGGGTTTGCTGAGTTATTATAGGTACAAGGATCCTCTCCTAAAAATAGCTCCAAGAGATACATGTCCACCTAATTTTCCAATGAAAAAAAACAACTTTCAGGAGGTGAATTTTCCCAGAATTACATCTGGGATTTGAACCCAGGAACTTGCCTCATAGCTGCACTGTACTAAATACTCCTGTGTTTGTTTCTTTTTGTCACCCAAAGTATTTAATGGTGAAGATAATTTATTATACTCTTTTCTTTCTTTTCCAATGAGCCTAGCTCAGAGCTGAGTACATAATATTTAATAAACACTCACTTATTTTAGCTCCTGGCTTCCAGATTGAATGATACAGAGACCCCAACTGAATTAAGCAGTTGATGGAACCAGCGATCACACCAGCATTATTTACCTGATAAATAACAGATAATACAGCCGCCCCCCCTTACCCTCAGGCAACATGTTCCAAGATCCCCAGTGGGTGCCTGAACCTGCAGACAGTCCTGAACCCTGTATATGCTATGTTTTTTCCTATATGTATATGTGATCAAGTGTAATTTATAAGTTAGGCACAGTAAGAGATTAACTACAATAACTAATAATAAAATAGAACAACTATAACAACCTACTGTTACAAAATTATGTGACTATGGGCTCCCTCAAAGGATCTTGTATTCACCTTTTCACTTAAAGGAAGCATTTTCCAGATTCTTGTTGGCATTTCTGAATTGTCAGCATCACTGCACCTGTGCTTTGCGGTCATTATTGAGTAAAATAAAAGCGACTTGAACACAAGCACTGTGGTACTGCAATCTGATGACCAAGACAGCTAAGTGACCAGTGGGCAGGGAGTGCCTACAGCATTAATGTACTGAACAAAGGGAGATTCACATTCTGGGTGAGACTGAGTGGGATGGTTCGAGATTTCACCACAATACTCAGAACAGCATATGATTTAAAACTTATAGATTGTTTATTTCTGGAATTTTCCACTAATATTTTCAGACTGCCAGCTAACTGAAGCTGTGGAAAAAGAAACAGCAGGTAAGGGGGATGACTGTAATCAGCACCAGGCCAAAGAGACATCCTGAATAAACTGTTTAACATCAGTGGTCTTTTTCCCATTTCCTTTGGGAAAAAAGAAAACCAAGGTAAAAACCTGAGAGCTCATTGCTCTTCTGAAATCATTTTGCTTCCAACTCATTCAAATCATCTCAGGGGCTTTGTTGACATTATCTGAAAATGATTGTAATCCATCTTTCCAAATGGAGGGAGGCACCGAGCTGTCAAACAACACCCTTCTATTCACAGAGATCGGAAGCCTGAGGTCACCTCCTGACTGCCATGACCGGCATGCCCTCCCAGGCCCACTGCGGCACGGGGCCCCTTGAAGCATATTTATAGTGGCAGATAGCTGGGTACTGTGGTGCCTAATGAGCTTCTCTTAAAAGGCAGCTTTCATTAAGACCAGGGCTACATGCAAGGTGCCCTTGCTTTTGAGGGAGAGACGAACCAGCACAAGACAGATGCTCCCCCTCGGCTTGGGAAGCAGGCCGGTCAAGTGGCTTGTCATATATTAACAGCCTTTTTAAGTTCCTGGGCAAATTAAGAGGAGCGGCCTAGATAAATGAAGGAAGAGGAATTGTGCAATCTGTCTTAGTAGCACAAATGCTGAAACACAGCAGCTGCATTTAAACAGGGCAATTTGCTAAAGGACTGGTTGGCCACTTTCCAGATGGACAGTGTGACACAGGGCTTGGATGAGTCCTTTATTCAATTGTGTTCTGTAGACAGAGACACGGACTGCCAGGTTAAAGCCACTGTGGCAGCAACAGCAGCAGCATTGACGCCCTGACAAATTGTGCCCAGTATTGCCAGTGAGGCAGCGTGGCCACAGATCAGCTGGAGAAGACACGGCGTGGCGTGCAGAAAACCTCGAGCGAAGCCAGGGTCTCAGCTGAGTGATGGCCACTCAGAACAGGGCTTCACTGTACTCACCTACCAGGTGCAAGGAAGCAGCTGATCTCAATAGGAAGAGGCACCAGTGTAAGGTTAGAAAGCAGAAATATTGGTTGTGTTTTCTTCAGGTGCACTTCTAAATCATTTCACCTGTGTTTTGTCTTGATTTTTCTACTTCGGTTGTAAAGTTCCCAAGGCAGATGAAAGAATATTCCCAGCTTTCATCCACAGCCTTATTCTGCTTTCTCTTCTGCTTCTCTCTAGCACTTAATGCAGTCCTGATTCCAGTACCTCTTTACAGGTGATATCTCAAAGATACTGGCTGAGGTGGCCAGGGGTAGACCAGTCGACCATTCGGTTCTGGGGCCTCTGGGTCCGTGACATGTGTTCGCTGAGTGATTTAAACCAGGTCAGGTAAAAATGGAGCCACTCAATGGACAGTGTTCCCAGCTTCAATAAAAGAGGCGGCCACAGGACTTCACTGGACTGGAATGGGGACCCACCGGACAGCAGCTCTACTGACCTATTTCTGTCTGGTAAGTCACACCCCCTGCCTACTTAATTTTTATTACTGCATTCAAAATTTCCATGGGGGGGATTTCACTGTGTTCTTTAACAGCCCACGGCTGGAACATTCTGACCAGTTGGTAGACAAGCCTGCTACCCTGACTCCCCAACCCCCAGAACCACCCTGGATGGCAGCTTCTGCTCATTTCTTACCCGGGAGGAAAAGTTTAACCTGATGAATCACCAGCAGCCCTTCCTGTGACATTCTGGGGAAAACTACAGTTGCCTTAGGAAGAACTTTGATGCACTTCACTGGTTTCTGAGCCACATGGGATGGAAAAATTTGAGTCCTGCTCTGCTATATGTGGAAGCCTTCACACCAACACTGTTCTCTCTTGGAGGCTTCCTGTCAGGGCACCATGTCTACCCTATAGTCAGTCTGCAATCAGTGAATTGAATAAACAAGGCTGTCCTACAGGGGAATATAGTATTACTATCCTGCCAACTTCACCTAGATAGATATTACTTCTTTTCTGACCATCTGAGCCCAGTTTCCTCATCTGTACCACAAAGTACAGAAAATAATGAAGAACTGTTTCTTTCCCCTTCTCCCCAGGAATAGTATATAACCAGCTTGTTCTAGATGCACATGTGAGAGACAAATCCATAACCCAGGAGATGACTTAACCCAGGGCATAGTCAGCCTACACTTCACCAATGAGATTTTTATGGCAAGAGCCCAGGCAATGAAAAGGGAGTTATTCTGGGATTGAGAATATTCTACTAGCAGATATGCCCCAAGGTCAGAGCAACAAAGTCGCTGAACTCGGAGATAGTTATAAATCTGTTCAAGCCCTTGCATTGAGGAAATATCTCAGAAAAGACATAAAAGATTATTAACATTCTCAAGAAACAGGTTTCTTAGTATAGCAAACCTAAAATTGACAAATATCAAATGGTCTTTAAGTGCATGATCCTGGGTCAGTTTCAACTAAAGAAACCCAAAGATAGTCATTCATCAAGACAGCCTTCGTGGTGTGACAACGATGAACCAAGTCCCCCCACCTGTGTCAGCATATGGCAAATGCAGCTTCCCTTATGCTGCGTGTGACTGGGTGTCTGACTCCAAGAGTATGTGACCCTAAGGAAGTATGCAAATTGTGAAGACCTCAAAAGCTGCCAAGGATTATGAGGTGACATCAAGTGATAAGGCAGGCAGAGCCACTGCTCCTGCCTCATATTATAAAGAAACCTGTTTCCCTCTCAGGTGCAGCTCCTGGCTTTTCTCGATGGTAGCATGAGCTCTTTAATGCCTTTTTTCTAGCTTAAAGATAATTAGATTTTTTAAATGAGCATCAAATGAGGGCTCAAATACTGTTTGAAAATGTCGTGAGTTTTTGACATTCACATATATCTCCACAAAGAGTCACCCATGATTGACATTTTGTCTTATTAAGTGCTGCTCATTAAGAATCACAGCCACTAGTAAGATTAAAGCAGCCAGACGTGCAAACTATTCCTGAAACAAAATGCGACTGATTTCCTTAGAGACTCAATCAGTGTATTGGCTCATTCACTTCTGGTCCACTAGAGGGCAGTGAAGGATTGGGTTAGCTCAATGCTGGTTGCTATATATACTTGAAGGGCGGTAGGCCTTTTGCACAAAGTGAGCAGAGTCACCGCAGTGATGACAGGTGCAGGGAGCAGCCAGTTACCGCTACCAGCACAGTCTGTCACAGGATGAAGTGAATTGAATCATTTGCATTTTTACCAATCAACTTGCATGATAACGAACAAGACAGTGTAACCTGCCTAGGCCCTTGGCTTTGCCTCCCTGGTTCCTGCTGGATTGCTGCCAAAGTCACCAGACTGAAGGCACTCAGGATGGCAGCAAGGTGGAGAGGAAAAGCCAGGGGCCTG